>JBBMJZ010413115.1:2270810-2283311 GCA_037833815.1 Zingiber zerumbet | reverse complement strand
GTTCGTATTCTTGTCAACACATCAGAATACAACTTTTCTACTCTCGTCAAACATCGTCAAACATCAAAATACAACTCAAGTCAGGTCAACTCGAGTCGGGTCAACCTTGACCTAAGGTTGCACCAACATTCATGCTGGACGTCCGCTCCATGACCCGTCCAGACTTTCACTTGGTCCGCGACCACCAGGATTTTTACCTAGAGTCTCCAACTCTAGGATTTTACCCAAAGTACTCGACCTGTCAAGACTTTCCACCTAGGGTTACCACCCCCTAAGACTTAGTGTTACCTCCCCTTAGAGTTTTCCACTTGTCTAGTATCCACTAGGACTTTTGTCTAAGAACACTTAGGATTTTCTTGCAAGCTCAATCACACTTGTTAGATAATAAGACAACTTAACTTTGAACCCTTTGCCATTATCAAAACACAGGTTTGATCATTTTTTGCTTCCCACACCAATATCAAGTATGATTTGCCAAAGCTGGAGACGAAGGAGAAGAAGAAAGAACCAACCAAATCAAGGCACAACAACTTAAAGGCAACATGGGACGAGTCATCATCGGAGTCCAAAATTGAAGAGTATGCTGGACTAGCACTGATGAGAAGTCACCAAGAGAAGAGCATCGACAAAGGGGGAGCCACTTCAGAAGAAAGTACCAGTGAAGGGGGAGAGTCAAACTTCGAAGCTGACATGGTAAGTGAGGTATATTTACTTCCTCCAAATCAACTTTATAAAGGAATTAAATCCATATCTATATCATTTTGCAAATTCAAATAAAAGATAATAATTTGAAAAAACAAATTTTAGACCTGAAAGTAATTTTAGCACGCTCATTCCATTAGAAATGTATGAAAAACTAAAGGATGAAAATGAAAAATTGAAAGATTGAATTGAAATTTTTTTTAGCATGTGTTAATCTAAATAATTCAAGAAATTATAAAAGCCTAAATTGGTACTTTAAATTTTATAAGGGTCAAATTAGAAAAGTATCATAAAATTATGTACCAAAAAAATTTCTTATTAACCTAATAGGTAAAAATTTATTTTGAGTCCCCAAATCTTACTTAGTATAAATAAATGATTATGCATGTATTTTAATTTTCCTTGCAAAATTAATTTCGTATACTTAATTTCCATAATTTTTTCTAAATTTTTTTTTTGTATTACGACAATATATAATCTATTCATATAAATTTTTTTGAAATTTCTCATTGAATAAATAATTTTCTTTCAATTGTTGATTGAAAAATTATAATTTAAAATTAAAATTATTTCGGAGACACATCTTGTAAAACCCGATTTTTCCTATACTTATGGTTACATTTTGAACGTATAGAAAAAATAGTCAGATTTTTACGACAGAAATACTATTTTTAAATGTTTATTTTTAAAAATAAATATTATATGCTTAAAATATTTTTCGTGCAAGTTTTCCTAAGAATTTCTTATTTAAATTTTTTTAATAAAAAAATTGTTCCTCTATCTATTAAATTATCCTTGAAATTTACTAATAAATAATAAATTTCTATAGATTATTTGCTGAAAAACTAATTTTTAAAACAAAAAATTCTTGAAAACTTATTTTTTTAAAAAATATTTTTTTCTTTTATAATGTATTCTATTGTCAATACTTAAAAAAATTTGGGAGATTTGTTTGGACAAAAATCTATTTTGAAAATTTATTTTGTAAAAACTATGTTTCTGTACAAAATATTTTATTTCTATTAAAATCCATAAAATATTTTTTATGAAAATTTTTTCTGCCTATACATATACTACTACTGTTGAATTTTAGGAAAAAAATTTAAAATATTTTGAAGTATTAAACTTATTTTTAAATTAAATTTGAACAAATATGATTATTAAATCATAAAAATTTAGACTTTTGGAAAAATCTTTTGTAAATTTTTTTTCTCTGAATTCTGTTTCCTTAACCCTTAGCAATATTTAAACTTTCATCTAACTATTATATTTTCTTTCCCTGATTTTATTTTGATGTGATCAAAAAGGGAGAATTTGGAGCTTAAGTTCAGGGAGAGGCGTACTTATGTAATTTTGTACTTAACAAAATTTCAGTTTTTTTGTCTTGTTACATTTTATGTCATGTTTTTGCATAACTCTAACTCAGGTTGATGCATATCAAAAAGGGGGAGATCAACAAGGAGTTGAAAAAAAAAGAGTACCAGTGGACCAAAAAAAGATCAAGCCAACTTCGTAGTGATTGAACGAGCCGAGTTCCACGAAGTCAATTAGATTGGAGGTTATGAATCAGCAAAAGAATATTGGGAGAAGTTTTTAGAGTTACACGAAGGAACGTCTGAAGCAAATCTCACTAGACGGGACTTTGCTCCGGAACCAATTGACGAACCTCCAAATGAAAGAAGGTAAAACAATTGCACATCTACACTCGAGGATTCAAGAACTAATTACTAGACTCACGAATTTCAGAGAAAATGTAACAAATCAAGATTCATTAAGGTACGCACTGAATGCATTTTCAAGAACTACTGAATGGACGTCGATCATAGATGCCTTCTATATATCTAAGGACCTAGAGGTAAGTAGTTTATAAAATTAATTTTCTACCTTTGAACTATACGAATCTAGATGTGCAGGGATAAGAAAAAACAAGGATCCAAACAATAACATCGCACTGAACATGAGAAGGGTCGAGTCAGATACCGACACTTCTTTCGAGGAAGACGAAAAGACTTATGTGGTAAGAAAATTGTCAAAAAAATTTAAAACTAATAAATTCAATAAGTCTCAGGCTAAGAAGTCTACATAGAACAAAAGATGAGTTGGATTCTACAATAGCAATGAAGAAGGGCACATCAAGGATTATTGCCCAAAGCTGAAGATGAAGGAGAAGAAGAAAGAGCCAACCAAACCAAGGCACAACAACTTAAAGGCAACATGGGATGAGTCATCATCGGAGTCTAAAATTGAAGAGAGTATCGACGAAGGGGGAGTTATTTCAGAAGAAGGCACCAGTGAAGTGGAAGACTCAAACTTTGAAGCTGAAATAGTAAGTGAGGTATGGTTACTTCCTCCAAATCAACTTTACGAAGGAATTAAATCCATGTCTAAATCATTTTACAAATTAAAATAAAAAATAATAATTTGAAAAAGGAAATTTTAGACCTAAAAGTAATTTTACCACACTCTGATACCACTTGTTGATCCCGGTGCGACCGACAAAAGGGGGTAAATTGACTATAAAAGCAAAATAAACCATTTCCCGATCTTTCAACTCAGATTAGTAGCACAATTATAAGAAATTAAATAAATAACTAATAAAATAAAAAGAGGTAGAAAATTACTTGGTTACAACTTAGCTGGTTGTTAATCCAATGCAAATGAAAGCACTAAAAAGTCTCCTTGTGGAGAAGCCTCTTATACTCGTTAATCGCTCAGAAATATGCTAGAAAATGAATACAGAAGTTGTTAAATATTTCATAGCACCAAGGGTCTTTTTATAGCCCCTGAGAGTTTCTATCCATAGATGGAAGGCGCCTTCAAAAGGGCAAGGCGTTTTCAAGTGTATAAAATTTTATGCGCAACTCAACGGCTACAAACAGTCATTTGAGGTTGATACTATTCATTGAAGGCACCTTCTAAGCCATTAAAGGCGCCTCAGCACTGTTCATGGAAGGCGCCTTCGATACTGTTTGTGGAAGGTACCTTCCAAGCCTTTGAAGGCACCTTTGATATTGTTTATGGAAGGTGCCTTCCAAGCCTTTGAAGGTGCCTTCAACACTATTCATCTAAAAATGGTTAACTTCCCTTGTTAACCATTTTTCACTCCGCTCGCTTGGGTGATGCTCCGGCCATCTGGAATTGAGCTCACTCGAACCCAACTCTGGCCTTCTCCTCGAGCAGCCTTCCTCCTCGGCTTTTCAACTCTTAGACCGTCACGCGCGTCCTTCTCGTCAGCCGATGTACTATTTTGCAGCACCTTGTCATTTGGATGCACTAAGCTCGTCGACTCCCTTCCCATACCATCCTTCTCGCTAGTTGCATCTTCCGCTCGACTTCTTGTGTTCCTAAGTTTCTGCACACTTAGACTAGGGTGCTAAACACATGAAAGCACAGTGGAAAACATCTAGTTCCTTATCAAAAGGATCCATGCGAAGGGAAGAAGAAAAAGCATCTATACCAAGTTTCATGATAGTTATACCTTTGGTGCGTGCACACGATCTCTCAACAGCTAGCATCTCAACACAATAAAGCGTTCGCGCCTCTAACGGTATCCACACGAACAAGCTTCTCATTTGTCTCACAAACAACAAAGTGGAGAAACTAACGATCTTTGATTGTGCTAGCAACCACAAGGTTGATTTTTGGCCAAGATGAGGAAGAAGGAAGAAGAAGAAGAAAAGTTTTCATCTAATCATGAAAATTAGCATCCATAATTTTCATTTATATCCATCTCATGAATACCAAAGGATTTTGCCCTTTCATCTTCCAATCCAATAGCTCAAAATTGACCATTCAATCCAATGATTCAAAATTGACTATTCATCTTCCTTGGTGACTATTCATCTTCCTTGGTGAACTCAAATTCACCCGATGAGTCTAACTCATTAAACCATCACCCAATAAGTCTAACTCATTGAACCATATCAATCTAAATTGGCTCCATGAACATAAGTCCAAATTGGCTCCATGAATCTAATTCAAATTTGACTCAATCCAATAATTGGATCCAATTGAGTCTAACTCAATGAGTCTACTTTGGATTAGATTTAATCCAATGATCCATCATATGCATCTATCTCCAAATTAACTTGTTCTTTGTGTGTGACCAAATAGGTTCTCGTAATGTTAGCAATGTTTCCAAATCAACATTTAGATACATGAGCAATGAGTGACATCTAGCAAGGCATCATTTCTACCTAAGTGATGAGAAAGTCGAGATCTGACCTAACCTGTCTGTGGCTATTATCTTATATGACTTGGTCCCTCTATCCTTAATATCTAGATTGATCAATGAGGCATAGACTGTATCATCCTCTTATCAACCTTTATGTTTCTTGATCTCTAAGTAGACATACTCAATCAAATAAGTTCAATATCTTGTATTGACTCATTTGTGCATGGTCATGCTTTCTTGTGTCCTACTAATCAAGGGGTCCACAAATATCGCTTTCATCATATGGAAGGAATAGATCTCATCTACATCACTCACATCCCTCTGCATAATTCATTGCATACCCAATGATTGACTTTATTATCCACCTTGTTACAAGTGATGTTTGCCGATACCAAAGTACACAACTCTTTATGTAGGGAACCGTAGTGACTTCAGGTCTAAGGACTATTCATACCAATAGTCACATGAGAATATTTTTGACACTCATATAATGATCCATGAAATATTCTCATGGCGGGTCATTCAGTATATATTCTCTAATATATACTCATATGCCAACCTGATATCTCATATCCACGACTTGTGAGATTAAGTCATTCGTTGACCTACATGCTAGTCTTAACATATTAATATTGTCCTTGCATATTAATGCCTGACTAGGAATAGTTAAGAGTAGTGTTCCATGTATATCTACAATATGTCACTATCAATTCAACCAATTGATATGTTATAGATAAGAACCTACTACCCAAGGACATTATTATATTTATTCAATCGACACTGAACTGAAATAAATATAATAACCAACTTTGCCTTTATTAATAACAAAATATGATAAAAAAATGAGCCCTTTACAATTATCTCATAATTAGTACTAGGGTGAATACTAATACTGTTGATGGACCAAATTATTGGAAGCTGAAGGGCTACCTTATTAGCACGTGATATATTTATCACACATGGGAAGAACCAGAGAAAGAGAAGAACAGGAGCTGAGTTCTGAGCATTATAGAAAAATTTACAGGTTTTTGATTGAAATTAGAACACTAAAACAAATTCTGGAAGATAGTTTTGGAAATACAGGGGTCCAGGAGGTTGCTTTCTAAAAACATATAGGAAGAAGTTTAGAGGATGTTGCTGGTGTAGGAATTATCTGAACATGAGCAAGATGTTGGAAGTTGATACCAGGCAGTAACTAGGAATTCTTGGAATTGTTTGAGGTGTTTAAGGAAACAATAGTTGAAATCACAGAAGCTATTTTTAGAATCAGAAACCCCTCCATTTGAATTACAACAAACAAGTTTTCAAGTAATTTGAGAAGAATTGGGAGGTCGCTTTAATTAGAAGCAATCTAAATGCAATTTAGATAAGAGTTGTAGATTTGTTTGGAATGAATTCTGAACTATTGTGCCAAATTTGATTGTTGTTTACTTACTAGCAACTAATTTAATTGAGGCACCTATCACTTCAGTGCCAAATGACATCCTTCTCCAAGATGGATTCTTTATAACTTAAGTTGAAATTACCTTGAAATTCAAATTTTGAGACTAAAGTCTTAAGCTATAGATTTCATGAACCAACCTCAATTTTGGAAGTTCTAAAATGGGATTCTAACTCTAAATGCAGATGTTTCTGGTGCTTGAATTAAAATCTGGTTCCTGTAAGCTAAATTGCATTAAATCCAATGTTCTAATACCACTGCACTAAGTAAACTGAGATGCATATCAATTCAAAGGGAAACTTTAACCTTAGAGTGCTACTAGAAAGCTGCTGGTTACTACAGAATTCAGTTGGATCCTTCATTTATTGAATTCTTGGTGGTAACTTTCTAATCATTGAAGCAATAAGAAGGAAGAATATTGGGATCTATTGTAAACACAACAAGTACCTGCTTTTTGGGGAAAAAAACAATAATCTTATAGTGTATAATCTACAAAATCATATGGAAACTAAAGTGTGGCAATAAGGCTTTAAGGTTGAATTAGAACAACATTAGCCGCAAAAGAATTTTGGAAATGTAGTCTAAAAAAATAGAATCTAAAAAATTAGTTTCATTTTTGAATTCCTTTTGGCATGGGGGTTGAATTCCTAAAATGTAAAGATTGATATCATCTTAAAGGCTTCCTCGAAAACAAAACCTATGCCGCCATAGCAATCAACTCATCAAGTTGTGTTGGTTCAAGAGGAAGCTGAAATCTGGAAGTTCAGAATCCAAACATTAGATTGACCAACTCCGTACCGAAGTACGTAATCAATGATTGGATTGAGACCAAACGTCAAAAGGTTGAGTTGTTGAATTTTGACATGTTAATGAAGTCAACTTAATATACAAAGAGATTTTGGCTAGAAATGTGGGATGTGAATGTTGCAGTTTTGCATAGGAATACTAAAAGGAAAATCTTGTTTGGTGCCAATTTATTATTTGTCTACCGACCAATATTGTTGTGAATTTAGTATTTGATCATTGCAGCACCAAATGATACTTCTTTTTAAGATGAAATCTTTATAACTTGAGTTTGTATCACTTTGAAATTTCAATTCTAGATTTCAGTAAGAGTAAATTAGATTTAGATTTTGATAGCTAATACTGGAGTGAGTTTAGAATTCTAGAATTAGATCCTAGAAATTGATATCTTGAACAAGGTTCCACATTCAAAGGTAGAGATGATTCAGATATTCCCTCTCTATCATAATGTGGCAAACTCAAAGAGTTTCTGCTAGAAATAAGGTGTTAGTTGCAAAATCTACAAGAGCATATCAGTAATACATTTCCTGATCTATGGAGTTCAGATGCTGGATCAAAATGTTTGAACTTGCAATATGTTTTAACTTGTGTAGCTAGTAGCTCCAATCCAAACTACAGACTGTTCCTGAATTATTGAGGGAGATTGAGCTTAGTCTACATACTTTAATGTGTAGCTAAAATGTTCAGAATTAAAGAAGATCTTAGCTTAACCTCTTGTTTAATCATGGACAAATGATATTCATCTTTTTTCACATCAAATTGGTTAACTCATCAGGTTTATCAATCCAATGCTCTCAATTTTCATTCATTGATTCTTCTATTTCTTATTTAGTCTTTTGCTTATTCTCTTATTTCCTTATCAATTCCTAATAAATCCTTTTAATTCATGTGTATTATGTTTTTATAGTGATGGAGAAATAAAAAATAAGCAAGCCTATGGAAGTGAAATGCTGTGAGTGACATTGAGTGAGTTCCATTTATACATATTTGAGTGTGAGAGTTATAATAGGGAATACATTGTGAGATTGCATCGTTGCTTAGTTTTTCAATTGGATCAAAACCACCATACCTACTGATTAATGTTTGGATTGAATTCATAATTGTTTATGATCTTTAGATGGCCTTGGTCAATTACCTTTTATCATCTTCTAGGTATTGCTAGGAAAATATTAGAGAGAGGATTTTTAGTTTGTTTTCTTCTATTTAGTTTGCTTGTTCGGGACGAACAATAATAAGTGTGGGGGATTTGATAACAGTCATTTTATTGTATTATTTAGGATCCTATTCTCATATTTTTGAGTTGATTGTGTACTTACATCTACATTTATATCACATATTAAGAGTTTGGATTCATTTTAGGTTTTAATGCAAATTATCTCTTATTTGTGGAATTATGACTAACATTTGAATGTGGTCTTTATAGGTGATCAAAGGGGCCAAGGACTTGATTAGATTTTACCAAATTTGGGTTCAAATCTAGGGATGATTGAAGAGATCAAGCCATGAAGTAATCTGCATCGTCAATCCATGTATGGAGTAGATCTAAGCCATACATTAAAGATCCGACCTATCCAACAGAATGGAGAAGTTTATTAGGACCCTTGATGAAGATCAACACCTTTGGATCATATTTGGAACAACTTCCACCATTGAATCAATTTAGAGAAATCTTAGCAGTTGAATCAAATCTTATATCTGAATTAATGAGAAGCTACAGTGTTCCTCTTTGATCATCAATTGCTACAGTTCTTGCATCAAGAAATAGGGGTGTGATTCTCTTCGGTGATCCTCTTCCTTTTGATCCACTGCTGGCGGTCAAGAGAGGTCAAGGGTGTCCCTTCCTCCAATCATCATCCACCTGTCACCAGCCGGCGACACCACCTCAACAATCTGAATGCCAATTCTACTACGACTTTGTGAGAAGAAGAAGAGGAGGAGAAGAGGAGAAGCTTGCAGATTTGATCTAGTTCCTTCGTCTTTCAGCAATAGGAGTGTTTACTTCTATCTCCATTAGTTCCCGATTACTGCTACTATTTTCGGTACTTCTAAGTTTGACACTGATGTTGTCATTGGAAAAGAATCGATCATCTAAATTGATCAATTCTTCATTGATCAGAGAGTGCTCGGGATTCCCAGCTCATTTTGCTTTATCATTCCTCCCTCATATTTCTATCTTTATTTCTACATTTTTGTTACTGTAATTTCTAGTTTAGTTTATTCCATTTTACTGCTTAATTCTATAGATATGAGTTAGCTGAGATTGGATGAAGCTTTGATTTATTTCTATATGTTCATCTGAATGCTTGTTAGCTCCACTGATGGAGATATGAAACTAAATCTATTTTGATGTTATCCGGTTGCAAGAATCTGAATTGTTTTCTTTAATCTTGTCTTGTTCTTGTTTGCTCTTATTTAGTTCCAATCTGTTTGAATCTGTTAATGGTGTAATCCATTGTATACAATGACAATATATTGTAGAATCATGATTAATAGATAGATAGGATTCCTTTTATTACACTAAATTTAGTTTCATTAAATGTTTTGATATTTCATTCCTTAGTTTAGCTCCCTTTATGGTGAAATCATAGCGTAGAGTGGCAATACATTGTGAGGACACTATTAATGGGTAGATAAGAGGTTATTCATATTATTAGATTAAATTTTATACTTGTTTTCTATTTCATTTGTTAGATTTAGAATTGAAAATCCAAAACCCTAATTCTAATAAATCGATCCTAAGATTCAATCAATATTTACATTCCTTGAGAGAGACAATCTGAGCCATTCCCTATGCTTCATTAGCTTAGAGGGTTCGGTAGATTATTTGATACAAATTCACGACAAATTAGCCATTTTCACTCCTCATCCTCCATGAGTAACACGTCTTTTAATTCACTTATAAGAAATCCATATCTCTCGAGAATTAGACATGCCCTAGTAGATCTACGAAGAGGTGGTATAACAATAGGTTCAACTGCTACTTCATTATTATGAGTAATCGGCTATGGTTCCTAATTAAGTGTCTCTTCAGTGTCTATTGGAGTGTCTTGAACTATCCCAAGTTCATCCTCACTCCCACTTTTCTTACAAGAGAAACTTTTTCTCTAGGAATACAATATGCATTACAATAAACACATTTTGTTCCATAGGATGATAGAATTTGTACTCTTAGTTTCCTTAGGGTAACTAATAAATTGAAACTTATCAAACTTAGTATATAGTTTGTCTGATACAATTCTCTTTACATAAGCAGGACAACCTCATATCTTCAAATAATACAAATGAGGTTTCTTAGCAGTCCATATCTCATATAGAGTAGTAAAGACTACTTTAGTAGGAACTTTATTTAGCAAGTAAACAGATGTATCAAGTGCATAACTCCAAAAGAATTTAGGAAGATTTGTATGATTCATTATTAACCTGACTATGTCCAACAAGATTTGGTTTCATCTCTCTGACACACCATTATGTTGTGATGTATATGGTGGAGTCAATTGAAATAATATGTTATTGGCTCTGAGATAATCCTGAAACTCTTGGCTTAGGTATTCACCTCCTCTATCTGATTGAAGTATTTTAATATTTTTTCCAAGTTGTTTCTCAACTCTATTTCTGAATTTTTTAAAATTTTCAAAAGCCTTAGATTTGTATCTCAATAGATACACATACCTAAATCATCAATGATCATCAACAAAGGTAATAAAGTAGCTATAACATCGTCGTACTTGAGTAGACATGGGTCCACAAACATCGATATGTGTAAGGACTAGTATATCATTCTCTCATTCAACTTTTCTCTTAAAAGGTAATTTAGTCATCTTGTCTTTTAAGTATGAAACATGTATCAAATGAATCTAATTCAAATGATTCTAAAATTCCACACTTGTGTAGTTTGAACATGCATTTCTTACATATATGGCCAAGGCGATAATGCAACGTATAGGAAGTTAACTGATCATCTTGTTTAGCATGTTTGCTATTCATTTTGATATTGAATACATCATTGGATATATCTAACATATAGATATCATTGCATAATATTTTAATTCCATAAAGAATATCATTCAAAGTTATATAACATCAATTATTATTAAAATTCAAATGAAAGTCTTTTCTATTTAAGCAAGAAATAGAAATAATATTCTTTATTTAAAAGATAACATAATAATAATTATCCAATTCCAAAACTAGTCAACTAGTGTGTTTTAACAAATAAGTTCATATTGCTATAGTTGTAACTTTTGTCCCACTACCAAATCATAAATTTCTTTCTCCTTTGACTAGTCTTCTACTATTCCTTAGCCTCTATATGTCACATTACATGTGTGTGAGACATACTTGATATCCAATACCTAAGAATATGAGGAAATAGTATGACATTAAATAATGAAGATACCAATAGCAGACAGGGTATCAAATATCTTCTTCTCCTTCATGGACATAAGATAAATCTTATAGTTTCTTCTCTAGTTTCTTCATTCCTTTAGCTTGAGTTTTGACTTCCTCTTAGAACCTTTCTTTGAGTAATCCAACAACATCACAACTTTCAGTTCTTTCTTGAAAGATGGCTCCACTTGTATGATCAAAAGCACTAGAGGGTGGGTGAATATTGCTTATGGATTTTTCATATTTTTCAAAAAACACAGAATAAAAGTATCATAAATAAAAGACAATTAACATAAGTTGATTTTATTTGGTTCGGAGCCTGTGACGACTCCTACTCCAAGGCCCGCAATCAATGATCACTTTTGGTGGATAATTTACTAATAATTTAGAGAATTACAACGAAAGTAAAATGGAATAATAGTTTAAATTCTATAAACTAAAATTATACCAATGACAAGAGAGTTGGAGATGCGAGCTTTCAATCGTCAGAGAAGCATTATGGCTTCTTAGATTTGTCTTTAGAGCAGTGTGTAAGAGAGAGATCATTAATTGAAGTTCTGTTTGAAGAGCTATTCAAATACTACTTTTATATGTTGTTGAATGTGCCTCCAACACCATTCAAGGCACCTCTATCTATAGATGTTATCCATCCATCCTCGAACTCGATAACATCTACAATTTGTGTTGTTTATCCATCTGAAGGCACCTTCAAGGATATCCAAGGTGCCTCCTGTTAGTTAGAGCCCTAGAGCCAATCATTTGATGATTGTTGTATGGACTCGTTGTATCATATTCTTATATATAAAATAAAGGCATTTGTTTTGGTTATTATACTTACATGTATTGGTGCCAAATAACTAAGTATAATAGCGTCCATGAGTAGAAGGTTTTACCTATATCAATTGATTGGTTGAATTGATAGTGAGATGATATAGGGAACACTACTCTTAATCATTCCTAGTCAAGTATTAACATTCAGGGACAATGTTAATGC
>JBBMJZ010413115.1:2257191-2269210 GCA_037833815.1 Zingiber zerumbet | reverse complement strand
GTGCAGGAGGGAGGGGAAATGGAGGTCTACATGGTCGACCAACAGGGAAACTGGGAAAGCCAGGAGTCTCGCTCAGGATCCTATGATATTCGTAGAGGGCGTCAACTTGTTGATGCGTAACATTCATTCCCTCCATGAATTCTCATTTTAGCTTGATCTGTATCATAATCCTGGACAAATTTAGCCACATGACCCTAAAAATTTCTCGTGAACTGAAAATGATCTTACACCTCTCTATATTGGTCATCAGACAAGCTGAAGCAGCCCTCCAACATTACTCATTGGGCCTCTTGCTTCTCATGAAGCGAGTCTAGAGAGCCGCGGAAATCAGAAAAATTAAATTTGGAGTGGCTCATACCATATTGCTGATGTCTGGATGGCTACGGGTGTCTAGATGATGAGGGCTCAAGGTGGGGTTTGGTGTCTACAGACAAGGAAAGGACATTCTCGGGATCTAAATCAGTGATCGCACAATTAGCTGGGTTGTGAAAAGAGGTCCGCTTGGGATAAGGAAGGAGTAATGAAAACCCATCCTTCTTAGGAAAGGCAAAACCATTTTCATCCCGGTAAATCATTTTTATGGGAAGATATGCATCAATATCGATCATGTCATTGCCATGAATGATTTCTAACTCATGTAGATCACAACCTAGATTTATAGCTATTTGGGTAATCAATCCATCAAAGACAATCAATCCTGAGGGTGCTTTCCCAGCTCTCACTAGATTTTGCAAAAAATGAAAACCAAAATCAAAGTCAACCTTATGTAACATAGCACATAGAGCATAAAGTTCCACTTTCCTAACAATTCCATCACTTTCCCCTCTACCAAAAATAGTTTTACTCATAACTCAGTGTAAGTATCTAAAGATGGAGTTTTGCATATGGGAATCTTTAGTTCTAGAAGGCTCATAAGGTTGATCCAATATGGTGATTGAATTTCAAAAAATTATTCCAATTAAATCTAGGGTCAAACCTGCAAGAGTCGCTAGTAGACAAACCAAAACAACTATTGAAGTCACTAAATATGCATTGAAATTCTTGATTCATTAGTCTAAAATTAATCTTGCCAATATAATCATCTTCATTCGAATAGTGGACATCTAATGAGCTCAAGAATTCAAGTATAATTCCAGGGTATGTAGGAAGATGTGTGTACATAATATCATCCCAATTTAGAGAACTAATCATCCAATCTATATCATTTCTAATCCCTAAAATGTTAAAATAGTTGGGTCCATGTATCGTGTACACACAACCTTCCTTGTGACAAGAATATCAAATCTAGCTTTATGATCCTCATTTCTAAAAATAATATTGAATTCAATCTCGTTACCTTCGTCGTGTGCCCTCCATTTGCCTTTACCCTTTATGATTTTCTCCTTTCCCTTTTCCTTTGATGGTTTTTTTTCTCGGCTTGAACCACCTCTTCCTTTTTGAAGCTTCTTCAAAAGGTTAGACATGATGTCAAGTTCCAAGAAGGAAAGAGTGTTTGGTTGTAGAAGTAAGATCTTGAGAAGGTAGATCCTAAAAACGAAGATCTTATTTAAGGAGGTTGTAGATCTTGAAGGTGGAGGAGAAGAATTTCTATTTAGATCTAAATCTAAATTTTGTTTATGAAGAGGAATGAGTGGGAGATCTAGATTTGAGAAATAGAGAAGAGAAAATGTAGATAAGATAAGTTAGGGAAAGAGAAATATGCTTGGGGGTGTGGCCAACACGGCCTTGACATGGTCGTGTCTTATAGACACGGCCAGGTAAAGGTGCTTCGCACGGCCATGTCGATCTACACGGCCCAAGCAGTCCTCCTCACGGCCAGATCTACATGGTCGTGCCAAATGGCACGGGTAATGCATGCTCCCTCTTGGCTTTGTTCACATGGCCATGTGTGTTACACGGTCGGGTTCTTTTGCTTTTATGTTGGCCTCACACGGTCGTGTAGCACACACAGCCACCTTCTTCTTCTCCTCTGGAATTTTCACACGGTCGTGCGAAGTCTCACGGTCTTGTCCTTCTTTTTCTCGGGTAAACTCACATGACTAGTGTGAGTCACATGACCAGCTGCTTTTTCCTCTCTGTAAGTGCCACACAGTCATGTACAGTACACGACTAGGCTCTGTTAAGACAAAAAAATGATACACTTCCTTCTTTTTGACTTCTCCAATGCCTCTATGCCCATAAAATAATCATGGTCAGCTCATGGAAGTTATATTTAACCTGAAAATAAAAACAACATTGGATTAAAAACTTTAACTAATGAAAAAGAAAACTCAAATTAAATCCAATAAAAGAACCCTTGGGTTGCCTCCCAAGAAGCGCTTGTTTAAGGTCATTAGCTCAACCCCGTCTCTGTTTTTATGGCTATACCCAAGGAGATACGGATTTCTCTCCTAGGGTTGAGTGTGCTCCTTCTTTCTTCATTCTTGCCCTCGGAGGATAGATGTATTTTTTATTTTTAATGAGAGACCTTCTCCCAATACTCACCGGATCTTGTTCTTCATCCAACAGCCTCCCATGAGAATGGAAGTTCCAATCCTCAAATTTATAAGCATTTGCCCCACTGTAAATACTCACTAGAAAAGAAGAGATATGGTTAGAAGAATTAGATAGATCATATTTCAACCTTTCCTTACAGATTACCAATGAAAGTTTATGGGTTTTCACATCAATTATTGATCTAGCTGTTGCAAGGAAGGGTCTTCCCAATATGATTGGAATTTTTTGGTCTTCTTCCATATCCAGTACCATAAAATCTGTGGGAATAATGTCCCCACTAACCTCTATCGGCATATATTCCACAATACTCATAGGGTATCTGCAAGAATGATCAGCTAATTGCAGTGCCATGGTACTAAGTTTAAAGTTTTTGAGTCCTAGCTTATTACAAATTTAGTAAGAAATGAGGCTAACACTCACCCCCAAATCACAAAAAGTCTTTTCTATAAATTCAGCTCCTGTAGTGCAAGGTATATAAAAGATTCCTAGATCTTGGAGCTTCAGGGAAGTGTTCTTCTCAAATAAAGCGCTACATTCTTTAGTAAGAGCTACAGTCTCGATGTCTCCTTTTCTTCTTTTGTTGGACATAATGTCCTTCAGAAATTTGCCAAACTTCGGCATTTGTTGAATGACATCTATTAGAGGTACCTCAACACAAATATCTTTAACTTTATTAAGAAATATGTCGAACTCTTCATCTTTTTTCAACATGACTAATCTTTGAGGAAAAGGGATTACTTGACTTTGAGGGTAAAGTGGAAGAGTCTCTTCAACCTTCTTGGTACTCTCCTCTTCATCTTGAATCTGAATTGGTTCAAGTGTTGGAGGAGAGAGCTCTTCTTGAATTTTCATCCCTTTTGGAGCAGTCACTTGAGGATCTCCCAAGGTCTGTCCGCTCCTAAGTTCAATTCTATTGCAGCGTTCCATTGGATTGACATCAGGTTTTCCTGGAAATTATTCTAGTGCTCATGAAGGTGATGAAGCTATCTGGGCAATTTAGCTATCTTATATTTTCTGGTGCTTCTCTAAATTATCCATTCTTTGAGTGAGTAGCTGGATCTCTTGCTTCATTTCATTTTGATTGGAAATGACTTCTTCAATCATTTTCTCCAATTTAGAAAATTGATAGCCTTGAGAAGATTGTTGTTGATAGCTTTATTGTCCAGGCTGATAGCTCGATCTAACCCCCGTGGATGATCCTTGTTCTTGGTTATTTATTTAAGAGAAATTTAGATGATTCTTCTAACCAGGGTTGTATGTGTTGGAGTATGGATTATTCTGTTTCTGATTGTAACTCATGATAGCATCACATTGCTCTAATTGGTTAATTTGTGTAGAAATAGCTCTTAAAGGACATGAGTCTTGAGAATGATCTGAGCTTCCACAAGTTTCACAAACACATACTATGACATTAACTGATGCAGAATTTGTTTCCATATTTTCTAGCTTTTTAGTAAGAGCACCTAATTTTGAAGACGTCAAAGTGATTGCATCTACATTAAATTTTCCTAATGCTTTAACTGGGTTTGGAGAGGAATAGCCTCCACTTCTTTCTGTTGCCCATTGACGATGGTTTTGCGCTACACTCTCAATAATATCCTCGGTCTCATCTAAACTTTTATCCATAAGTGTCCCTCCAACTGCAGAATCTAGAGACACCTTAGTATGATAGTTGATGTCGTTATAAAAAGTATGTAGAACTAGCCATTTTTCCAATCCATCATGTGGGCATTGTTTGAGCATATTGTTGTATCTATCTCATGCTTCAAATAAAGATTCTGAGTCTGATTGTCTGAAGCTTGCAATTAGATTTCTCATATCAGTGGTCTTACTTGGAGGATAGAATTTATCAAGGAATTGTTGCTCACATTGTTCCCAAGTGGTTATGCTATTAGTTGATAAAGAATTCAACCATTGTTTTACTCTATCTTTTAAAGAAAACCCAAATAATAATAATCTCACTGCTTCTGATAGAACACCGTTCATCTTCATGGTACTGCAGATTTCATAGAAAATTTTAAGATGTTGATTAAGGTCTTCGTGTGGTCCGCCTCCAAATTAATTTTATTGTACCATAGTGATTATTGCAGGCTTGATCTCAAAATTGTTGGCTTTAATAGATGGTCTTGTGATACTAGAACAAAGCCCTCTGGCATACGGTGTTGCATAATCTTTCAATGGTTTATTTGTCATATTAGAATGTTCTTGTTCTTCTTGATTTCTTTGCAAAATCTTCCTTCTATGAAAAGTTATATCAATCTCTGGATCAAGAGGTAATAGATTTCCTGCAAAGTTAGATCTACGCATATAAGAATAGGATCTCAAGTTCTCAAAATTTTCTCTTTACTTGAAAGACAAACTAAACTGAAATGCTAAAAATTAAAATGCAGAATTGAATTGCAATAAGAAAAATTATAGGACAAGTAATCATAAATAAAAGACAAGATTGAGAAAACAGAATTTCTAAGACTAGTTACAACTATGTAAAAGAAAAGAAAAGTCTAGTCTAACTCAAATGATTATCTCTAATATTATAGACGCAGTCCCCGGCAACGACACCAAAAACTTATTACGCAACCGCAAGTGCACGGTTTCGTTATCAGTAATAAAAATAATATCGATCCCGCAGGGACTGGTTAAAAGCACTAGAGATGTCTCACAGCGAATTAACTAAACCCTCCTTCTCGGAACAACCAGAGGTGGAGAAACATTGTACAACACTCACACAAGCATACAACTCAAAACAAGAAATAAATATACACAAATATAAATAAAACCTCTTCTTACTTGATCTCATGTAGCTAGAGAATGCCTCTTGACTCTTGGAAGTGTAACAACACTTGTCCCCAAGATCTTTCAAGAACCAGCGATGATGAGCGTGAAGAAGCGGAGAGAATCGTGTGTTAGCACTCTACGTTTAAACCTCGCTATCGCCTTTATACTCCACGATCTAGGGCTTCCAATCGATTGGCTTACTTCTAATTAATTGCCATGTAAGATCCGAGAAATCTCAGCTGTCCAAAAGTCACAACCTATGCAACGATCATATCCTAATCGATCAGCTGATCGATTGAGAGCAGCTGGATCAATTGGCTGATCGATTCAACAACCTTTTGTACTTTCACAAAAGACCAATCGATTCCGGCTTCCTCGTGTCATTGTGAGAGAATCAACCCCAATCAATTTCGGCTTCCTCGTGTCATTGCAAGAGAATCAAACCCAATCGATTCTGGCTTCCTCATGTCATTGCGAGAGAATCAACCCCAATCGATTGACTGATAGATTGGAGTATCCCAATCGATCGGTTGATCGATTGGGGAATATACTGTGCTCTTCGTGCGAGTGGCTTCCAATCGATCAGCTGATTGATTAGCGTAGTCCCAATTGATCAACTGATCAATTGGACTATCATTGCTCGCAAAACTCTTCCAATCAATCAACTGATTGATTATGCCCTAGTTCAATTGATTAGCTGATCGATTGACCCATCCTAAATTGACTAACTCAAGTCTAGGGTCTCAACCCCAATATTCGATCAACTGTGACATGTTGGAACTCCCCTATACCTAGCATCTGGTTAGCCTTGACCTGCTTGGACTTCGTCACCAAGCATTTGGTCAATCCTTCAACCCATTTGGATCTTTCTCCTCATGTCAAGTGTCTGGTCAACCTTGACCCAGTTAGACTTATAATCTCGTGACAAGTGTCTGGTCCTCCATGACCCACTTGGACTTCCAAACATCAGATGTTTGGTCAACCTTGACCCATCTCAATTTCCATTGTCTGGCTTCACTCAC
This sequence comes from Zingiber zerumbet, assembly GCA_037833815.1. NCBI lineage: Eukaryota > Viridiplantae > Streptophyta > Magnoliopsida > Zingiberales > Zingiberaceae > Zingiber > Zingiber zerumbet. The sequence continues at coordinate 2,262,917 of JBBMJZ010413115.1, read as the reverse complement.
CAGGACTTCCTAATTGTCTAGCTTCACTCACCAAGACTTTTCAACTGCCTAACTTCACTCACTTGGACTTTCACCTGACTTCACTCACCAGGATTTTCCTTCTACCTAACTTCACTCACTAGGGCTTTATAACTATCTGACTTCACTCACCAAGACTTTTCACACTAAGTGTTCGGTCAACACTGACCCACTTGGATTTCCATCTTCTGCCAATCTTTCCATTGGACTTGCCTTTACCTAACCTCTAATTAGAACTTCCTAGTCAAGTATCCGGTCAACCTTAACCTACGTGATTCTTTTTTACATTAAACTGGTCAACCTTGACCAATCTCCCCAAATGGACAATTGCACCTACAATCTCCATATATTGTCAAATATTAAAACTTAGACATCAAGACTCAAGTTTGAGGCAACTCAAGCTTAGTCAATTTGGTCAACCTTAACCCAGAGAAAATTACACCAACATAAGAGGATATTCTAAGCAAGAAGAAAGCATACTAAGTAAAGGTTCATGTAGTAAAGTTGTTTTCGACTTCTTTGTAACCTAGTTTGCATTTCTTGTTTGCATTTCTTGTATCTGAGCTTGTACGAAATTTCTCTACCTCCGAATTATTTCTAAGGAGTATTTTTCATAGTGAAATATGTGCATTATGTTTATCCTTGGTTTAGTCACCTTAAGGAGGTGAATACCAAGTAAATATGAGTGTTAGCGATTGTTTCGAGTTTTCCACTTCAACAAATCATTAACGAATCAGTTGAAACAAATCACTCTCCCTCTAGCTCCCAAAGTATTCTAAAATAAAACTCAAGGTATTGATTTAGTGTTTCTACTTGAGTTTTATTTTCATCTAAAACATATGAATTTTGTAAAGTCCAATCATGAGGAAAATTAATGTGTAAGTCATGTACATTTAACCCATAGATCATGGTTAGAAATTATTTTTGAAAATTATTTCAAAATAATTTTAAAAAATCTTGGTGAAGTCTATTTATTGATAGAAATTATCATTGATTAGTTAGATATAAAGTTAGAATGAAATATTAAAGTTTTCAATAGTTTCTAATTGGGATAATTCTTAATTTAGTCCCACATTATTTGACGTAGTCCCGATTTCGTCCCTAATTTTTCAATTGACCAAATTTAGTCCTCCAATTTTTGAACATTTTCCCAAATCAATCCTTCCGTCCAAATCCCTGTTAAAATAGACAGGAATACTTGTTTAACCGGTGGAAGTGACCAATTGCTTTTATTCTTGCGCTATTTCCCTAATTCTGGAGTTGCCCTAGAAATCGCAGAGACTCACACGTTGTTCATCGATGTAAGGAGAGGTAGCGTATTTTTGCTACTATTGTCATTCTTTCTCCTCTCTACTTCCATTTCACCCTCCAATAGGTCTCCCCTCCCCTCCCCTCCCACCTCTCTTTGTTATTTTGATGTTAGCTTATCATTCATACAGATACAACTACGTAAGTACAGCTAGATCAAAAACCCCTCCTTTGGTACACACTTACTGGAGATTTTGGAGTAACTCCGACAAGTTAGGGCAACTTTTATTGTGTGTTTGCTCTTCACGACAGGTATGCTCCTCTAATTCTGTAACATAGAAAACAAAAGGTTTCCGACAATGGCATTTCCAAACTTCATTTGTTAAGATTATGTAAAGTAAAATATAAACTTCATTCACTCAATTTGTATTTGAATGAAATTGAATTTGTAAATGATTCTAGTCATGCTCAAAGATATGAAGGGTAATGTAACTCCATTATTTTCTTTTCCAAGCAGAGTGACAAAAAGCTAGTGAAGAACTCAAGCTAAGCTTCCATACATTGTAGAGTATTTTTATTCTCATTGAAGTAGATTTGTTGATATCACACTCGCTCTGCTCTGCCCTTATTTAATGACTCAACGTAGTAAACCTTGCTTGGATCACACTCCAAATTATGGTAAGATATACACAAATGAAGTACTTAATGTTTTGCTAATTTACTATGTCATAATTTTCATTAATTTATTGAGTTATTAATTATTAATTGTGCATATTTTTCTAGGACGTTGTGGTCAACCAGATTTCCTTACAATTAAGCTATATTATAATGGGGAGATGAAATCTAGTCTTCATGACAAAAAATATATCGGCGGACAATTCGATTATTTTGACTATGTTGATAGGGATATTTTAGGGATGATTGAATTGTGGGGCTATGCAGAGGATATATCGATGTTGATGATTGTTTTCTAAAATAAAAAACGGGTGGACAATTATTGTCAGCTGTTGGATTGGATCTAAATAATAACATATTTCTAATATGTTATGCCTTAGTTGAGGGAGAAACAAAAGATACTTGGATGTGATTTTTGTGGTTGTTAGTTGTTGACATAAACTTAGAAAATGATTATGCATGGACATTTATGTTAGACAAACAGAAAGGATTGATTCCTACTTTGGACAGTTTGTTTCCGAATGTTGAGCACATATTTTGTGTACGACACATGCATAGCAACATGAAAAACAATGGATATAAAAGCATGGCCATTACAAATGCTTTGTGGGTTGTTGCAAATGAAGCAACAGTTTATGAATTTTGTAAGGGGATGCAGGAGTTGAAGGAGATTGATCGTATTGCATACAAGTCTTTAGCAAAAAAGTATAAGAATCATTGGAGTAAGGCATTTTTCAGTACTATCCCCAAATGTGACATATTGCTAAATAATATGTGTGAGTGCTTCTATAGTTTGATTTTTGGATGCAAGAGAGAAATCAATAATTGAAATGTTTAAAGCAATCAAAAATTTGTTGATGCGGCGGTTTTAGTTAAATCGTGAGAAGGCTGAAAAATGGAGTACAAGAAACTGTCCAAGGATAAGAGCTATCTTAGCTAAAATCTTTGGAGGCTGCCAAATTAATTCCTATGAAATCAAATGATATGCACTTCCAAATTAAGGAAACAAGCAGTCAAGAGCATCACATGGTGGGCCTTTCTACAGATTCTTGTAGTTGTAGACAATGGAATTTGGCAGGTATTCCATGCAAGCATACATGTGCACTTTGGTGTAAACACGAAGACTCTGAGGCTTTTGTTAGTCTCTACTACAAGACTGAAGCTTACAAGAAATGTTATTCAAGATCAATAATGTCGGTTAATGAGCCTGATTTATGGCTGAATTGTGTGTTTCCACCTCCACTTCCTCTAGTTTATAATAAGAATAAAGCTGGAAGACTGGCCAAATTAAGAAGAAGAGAACCTGACGAACCTTCAGCAAAATGTCATACAAAATTGAAAGCTCTACATAGATAAAACAAATGCAAGAGATGTGGCCATTTAGGTCATAATCAAAGGACTTGTACAAATGACAGAAACACACAACAAGAGGCAAATTCACAACAAAGCAATGTCCAACCAACAAACATCGATTCGATACTCAATACAAGGGAGAAATTACAAGTTAGTTAAAAACATTCTATAAAAATAGTTTCTTAAAGTTTTGTTAACATTTATAAAATTGAATACAGGTGAAGAGACCAAGTACAATTGAGATATAGATTGGAGGAAGCTCAAACACCTTATCTAATGTGAATGTAAGTTTACTTAATTTCATTTTATGCTTTTGCTTCACGTATTAAACTATTAAACATATTGTTTAAATGAATTTAGGTGGATCAATCTACCATCATTTAAACACCAATGTTTGTCAAAGATGGTAGAAATTACACCACAATCTCCAAACTTCGATCGATATCAAGTGATTCAAGAAGATAAATTCAATCAATGTCTCAACCAATGTCAAATCCTAGGTTTGACCCAAATATCTCGAAGAAGAGAATAACTTCATCACAATCTTCTGTTAGCAAGAAATGATCATTTCTTGTTTTATGAACTTTGGATTTTTTTACTTTAGGTGCTGGTGGTTGTTGTGTATTGGTACTAGTGGCAGTTTTGGTTAGGTTCGATGTTTTAGTGTTGGAGTTTATGTTTTGGAATGATGGATATATGTTTTCGTAAGTACTTTGCATTGGCTTTTGCATGGAGAACTTACTCATTATTAGCTTACTTCCAACCTTATTTTGTATAAAGGTAAAATGGATCTTCTAACACACGTAGACTATGTTCCTTGATTCAAGCAATAAAACGCTAGCACATTAGCTTTATACAAACCCATTTTATTTAAATGCATTAAGAAGCATAATCTCACTTTGCACATGCTATAGCAGAGAGACCTATGGCATAGCCTTCTCGTTCATTTGTTTAAAATACAAAAAAAATTCTATTTCTATGGTAATTAAAAGTTTTAAAAAGAAACATATCACTTGCTTATTTCCTAAGATAAAAGGGGCCATTAAATATTAAAATCATAACTAATAGATCATTTAGTTTGGTAATGAGTGATACAACACAAAGGGTTAATATCTAAGAACAACATTAACCAATAACACAATTGATCAGTAGTAACAATAACAAGTTCCATCATCATCACATGTGCATGGATCCAAATATTGTATCCATCTTTTCATATATCTTCTCACGTTCTAACTCCAGTTGAGCATCTCGTATCTTAGCAATTTTTTTAGATTCATTAGGTGTTGTACTTGAACTGGAATTTGAAGTTGAAGTCAAAGAATTGTTGTCACGAAAACAAATGAAGCAGCTGCGGGCTGTTTCGACCGTGTCTTTAAAAATGCATCATAATCTTTCTCGGTCTCTTCTCTGCTCCAATATGATTTGTGTGAAGCACCACTAAGTTTATTCACTTCATTATGTTTTCTGCCCAACTATCATAAATACCAGGTTTATGTCCAATAAATATAACATATGTTTTGCCCTACATTAGAAATAAATTTAAAAGAACATTATTTCCAATGAGCAAAAGTATAAATTGCATTAAAAGATTAAAATTTTCAAAAGGCTCACCATTTTAACATGAGTCACCTTAACAAGTCCAACTATATCTGCATAATATAGTCAATATTCCATGGTTAGAAATTTAAATGTAAATACAAAAGCTATAATACTATAACAAAATAATAGCCAAAATTACTTGACGGTGCTTAATGAGGGAGTATATGACGTCATGATCAAACTTCCAACTCTACAAACTTTTAAAGCTTCCCTTTTGCACTTCGAAAACAAAATAACATAAAAAACTAGCATATTTTTTTCTTTTGTAAATTGGAACATGGGAATTGAATCGGGGTAGCCTCGTGGGAACATTGGAAAGAGTAAATCTATTCTAGAAAAGGAGAGAAAGTGAAACTCGGTGAGATTAAATTCTATAAGTGACTATAGCGATCAATCATTGACGAAACTCGGTGACAGATGAATGATAAGCTTACAAAACTCGGTGACAAATGAATGATAAACAAAGAGAAAATGGTGGGAGGGGAGGGGAGACCTGTTGAATGGTGAAATGGAATCAGAGAGGAGAAAGAATGGCAACAACAGCAAGAATATGTTACCTCTGCTTACATCGCTGAACAAGGAGATCGCTGAACAAGGCGTGAGTCTTGCAATTTCTAGGTCATCTCCAAAATTGGGGAAATACACAACAATAAAAGCAACACATACTTCCACCGATTAAACAAGTCTTTCCAGTTATTTTAACAGGGATTTGGACGGAAGGATCAATTTGGGAAAACGTTCAAAAATTAGACTAAATTTGGTCAATTAAAAATTGAGGAACAAAATCAGGACCACATCAAATAATGAGCGACTAAATTGGGAATTAACCC
>JBBMJZ010413115.1:2226809-2257091 GCA_037833815.1 Zingiber zerumbet | reverse complement strand
TGATTAAGAGTAGTGTTCTCTATATCATCTCACTATCGATTCAACCAATCAATTGATATAGATAAGAACCTTCTACTTAAGGACGCTATTATACTTAGTTATTTGGCACCAATACAAGTATAATAACCATAAAGAAATGCCTTTATATATATAGGAATATGATACATCGAGTCCATACAATAATCATCATATGATTGGCTCTAGGGCTCTCACTAACATGATGTGCCTCTAAGATAATCAAACAAATCCTTGATCCGTGGTAAGGAGTACTTATTTTTGACGGTCACTGTATTCAGCTATTTGTAATCAATGCACAACCTCATAGTACTATCCTTTTTCTTGACAAACAATACTGGAGAACCCTGGAGAACACTAGGATGAATGAATCCCCTATCAGATAATTCCTGGAGTTGGACCTTTAGCTCGTTCAACTCTTTTGCTGTCATACGGTATGGAGCTTTCAATGCCGACACAGTCCCCGGAATCAGCTCAATAGAAAACTCCACTTGTATTCAAGGAGGCAAGCCTGGTAGCTCATCTGGAAATACATCCAGATATTCACGAACCAATGGAACGTCTAAGAGCTGAGAACTACTACTGTCGTCAGTATTAATCAAAGATAATAGAAATTCCTGACAGCCATGCGACAACAACTTTTGATCCTGAATCGTAGAAATGATTGATATATCGTCGTCCCTGATGCTAGTGAAATCCCACGAGGGTTGGTTCGGAGGTCAGAATGTGACCACCCTTGTCTGGCAATCAACTGTTGCATGATATGCAGACAGCCAATCCATGCCAAGGATAATGTCGAACTCAACCATTTCTAGTACTAATAAATCTATAATGAGAAAATGGGTGTCGAAGTCCAATGGGTATCCTCTGACCTCCTGAGTGATGTCCAATGCATCACCAGACGGTAGAGCGACGGTCAGCCGTCGCAGTCTAAGGATAGGTAGTCTACCAATCTCTCTCATAAATGCACGAGAAATAAAGGAATGCGAACTATCATTATCAATTAGTATATCAGCAGAAAATGCATAAAGTAAAACCGTATCGCGGAAAACGGATCTGTCAGCCTGCTGCGCATCCTCTCTGGTAACTGCGTGAATTTGTCTAGTCTATAGTGGAGGTGGAGGTGGTAGCACTACCAGAGGTTGCTGCGCCTGAGCCTGAGTCTGCCACTTAGGTGGTGTCGAATATTGAGCCAGAGATGGATAGGAGGGTTGTGACTGATACTGAACCGGTGGCTGGGGCTACGACTGGTATTGAACCAGCGACTAAGGCTGCAGCTGATACTGCACCAGGGGCGGAGGCTGCGACTGGTACTGAACCAGTGGCTGAGGCTGCAGCTGATACTGCACTAGTGGCTGAGGCTGCAACTGATACTGCCCCTGCGTCAGATACTGAAGTCCTGAAATAGAGCTCTGGGATACCATAAGAGCACTGGAGTACTCCTGTCTGTGCATACCATATACAACTACTACAAGGGGAGCTGTCCTCTGCTGACGATGCAAAGATTGGGCTTTCTTTCCCCCTTGCTGGGTCCCTGTCTGACTGAACTGTCCTCCCTGAACAGAAACTTCGGAAGCCAATACTGAGCCTTCAGCGTACAATCTCGGCTCATGTGCCTAGGTAGTTTGCAATAATAGCAAATTGATTATCCCAAGGAGCAAGCTGATGTGATGTGATCTCTAGACCTACAATAAAATAAACAAACATTCCACACAATTTATAATAATACAACCTCTGGCTGACTCACAACCATGCAATTTAATATAAAAACCTACTCCACTATAATGAGGAAAACACCACCCACAATGAAAAATAATTGCAACGAAAAACATGGGCAGAGTACTAAAAACTTGATATAAAATACACGAGTTTAATAACTACACATCACAAGTCTATAGTTCACAAAACAAGGAAACACAAGTCCGAAAATAGAAAATCATCTCAACATGAAGTGGGGACTAACAACTGGAACCTCCTGATGGCTTCAACCTAAAATAGGAATAAAGCAATGGAGTCAGTTCAATGAACTTAGCGGGTATCGAGAAGATATGCATAGCAAGATATAGATATCAGTAATAATTATGCAGTACAACATCTTGATCTATAACAGGAAGTACGAAAACTGAACAAGGGGAGAAGTTGTACTCACCAAGACCTCCTATCCGGATATAAGGGTCATTAGACCAAATACCTCATGTCACCTATATGCATGTCAATCATATGCAACCACAAAAAATGCAGCATCCAAAATGCAATAATCACAAGTAATAAATGCAATCCATGCATATGATGCAAATGACATGCTCACCCTTGACGTCAGTCAGCCACCTCACACGCGATGGTGAGGTCGAGTGGGTAGGACTATGATAACTGTACACTCTATCATCACTACTCCCGAGTGACCGAGTGGACAGGATGCTGTCGAAGTACACCTATCCTCCTACCCCAAACATAGTGGGGGAGCCAAAGCTCTTATCTCCCTGTGTCATAGTCAAGAGGAGGGATCCCTGTCCGCTACCACGCTGCAATCACACTACCCATGAGCGGACCAACGGAGCCCTGACAAAGTAAACTGCACACACCCTGTCTGATATACCACAAACCCATGAGTAGTTGTATGTGCAGATCATGTAACTGGTGATATGCTCAATAATAATAGAGTTGACAATCGCTCGGCATTCAATCATGCAAAATGGTACATGACACTAAAGCATGCAACTCCTGAAAATGCTAGCCTCCTCATAATGTGTATCAAAAGAAAAACTGAGTCCATAACAATGATCTAGGTACACATGCGAAGTAATAAACCTAGGTACACATGCCAAGTAATAAACCTAGGTACACATGCCAGGTAATATCTAGTAGCTAGACTTGTATCCGGCAATGCATTGTATGTCACTACATAAGTACACTGGCAAGAATCAAAAGGAGATAAGTATAAATGCATAACAAATAACAATATGAGCATACTATAGGTATCAAGTAGTGACATACCAAAGCAGATATAAACACAATAATTACTACTAGATATAACATACTACGTATATCAGAATGACAATATCAAAAGAGATAACTCAAAGGTACCCACCTCAAAAATGGAGATCGTATCCAAAATAAACTTCACATCATGATCCTGTCTCAACAGAGTCTTGTATTAATGTATTTTATTTAGCTAAATTCTTATGAATTAAATAGCTAAATAAAATCTCCAAAACTAGTTAGGGAAAACCCTAATCAATATGATAATTAATTATCCTTATGAATTTATTCATTAATCTCAGTTAACTAAATAAGTCGGATCTATCCCAAAGCTTAGATTAGATCTAACATCTTAACCTCAATATACTGAAACTACATGACCAGCTATCCCTAACCATACCAACATTAATTCGGATTTAAGCTACAGCAAGAAACAAATTCCTAACTCCTTACCCTCAACACAAAGCCTCTCCTGTTGATCCACAGCCAGGTAGAGCAGCTGCCAAAAATTGCTTGCCAGAAGATGTTGCTACCAAAAACTTGTGGCCGACATTACCCAGAAGCCACTGCTAGGACATCCATCACAGTTGGACAATTTCCCTTAATGAGATCAAACCCTAATCTCTAAGAATCTAAAACCCAAACTAGCGGACTTACCAAATTTGTGGTTCCCTCTCTAGCGGTTAGATCTAACGGTTGTTGAGATCAACAAAGAAAAGATCATCGGTAGTAGCTCGATATCTGACCAGTAGGATGAAGTAACCTTCTGGAAGCTGAATCACAACCTACTCCGGCCAATCTATGGCTCGGATCTCCCTCTCTTAGCCGGAGATGACTGGTGCAGAGTGGCGATTCAGCGAGCTAGGGCACGGATCGGTGGTGTGAGGTGAGGAGAAACTGAGAGCTTCGGGAGAGGAAGGCTCGGCACTAAACGGTGGCCGACCAAGGAGGCGGCGGTGGAGAGATCTCGATCGACCAGAGGAGTGGAAGAGGGGAATCAGGGTAGAGGCGAGAGGAAGGGGATTTCTCAAGGGGAAGGGCTCGAGACTTCCCTTGGTTGATGATTTTATCAGCGAGGAAGCAGAGGCGTCGCGAGGCGGTGCAAGGGCGACGGGTCGATTGGGGAAGACGAAGAGAGCCGGCGCAGAGAGGGGAGGAGGCATCGGCGAGAGCTTAGGGGAAGACATCGGGATTAAGGCAAGGAAATAAAAATGAGATTTTTATTAACTTAGGTATCTTTAATTAAACCTAAGGTTAATTTCTCAATCAACTCCCATTTTTGGGTATTCCAAACATATTTTTCCCAAGCCTATAAATTCATCCCCTTAAAATACGTCATACGAGTTCCGAAAAATTCCCAAAAAATTCTTAAAAATTTCTAAAAATTATGTCAAGTTTATTCGTCCATTAAACCTTATTATTCGATTCAGTATTTTACATTAGGGATAGGCAACACCTTAGTAAATGCATCGAATACTTCTTCAGGAGTTCAATTCCTTTTGTGTGTCAAATAAATGAGTTATCAAATCCTCCATACTTATTCTTGCACATCTAGTGTAAGTAAATAAAATAAAATAAATAACTAATGTTGTACCCCTCTAACTATTCTCAATCATATTTAGAAGATAATGAAAGAAAGTTACCTAGGATTGTCAAGTTCCAATAATTCAAACATTCATGGTTTCAATTCTTACCTTGGTTAACAACATAATGACTTCAATCCATCTTGAATAAACTGAGAATGATATCAATAAACTAATCCTCACAAGAAAATTTTTGATGACTCTCAATCCTAATCTTAAATTTATGTAATCGTAGAGTACACTCAAGCTACTCATGTTCATCCACTACCATATGCTTACTTATTGTCTACTCTTTACCAGTAACCTAGTCATTAGAATACACAATTATGAAGGTTTATAATGATAAAAAAGAAAGCATGAATCAAATACAATGAGAGTTTGTATGTAAGAAAAGAGATAAGGAGAATAAAATTCAAAGTTATAGTGGAAGACATGGATACAAAAAAATGCTATATAGATGAATTTCGGTCATACTTCCCTCTTTTCTTCTTTGAACTTCCTGCCCAATACACAAAAAATTGTAGATTTCTATTCTGAATTCTGGAATTATTGAGAAAAATTGCTAGAATTAGATTCTGTATTTTTTTTTTCTTTCCAAAATTTAGCAACTATTGCAGCATTTACATGAAAGTTATTCCTATTAACAACCAATCTCTAAGACTTCAACTTCTATTTCCCAAATCAGCCTATCATTTCTACCCATATCAGTTTACCAAATTCTAAAAATTACAGCATTGAAGCTGATTCTGTATTTTAGTTTCCTCATATTACTGTTTCAAAATTTTGAATTAGAAGGTGGGTTTCATTTAGCACTCAATTGAATGGCACTTCACTCACATCATTTCTAAAATATAGGACTAAATGCCTATTGCATGAATTGTTTTTCAAAGAAGAGAGTTGATCAGCAAAGAATTATGTAGGAACAGTTTCAGATTTGAATATCTGATTTCAAAATTCAGATTTGGACTTTCAAGAGTGTTGTTTAGATAAATAAATAACCAAATAATCTAGCAGCTAGTTAAGCCTCTTACATTTCTTAAACAACTCTGATTTCTAGAAATTAGTTTTGAAGTTAATGAAAATCTGAGAGTTACATCATATTGCATCAGTAAGGAGCCAAAACTAGGTCTATTTAACACCAAAGTAGCCCCTTGTTAGTTCTAAATCAATATATGTTCAAAAAGTAGTTTTACATAGAACAGTGAGCAGTTTCCAGCAGTAGCTTACTATATGCTCCTATTTCGTTCTGATTTCAACCTCTTTACTTCATCTATAAGTAGTTCTTATCTTTGGTTAACTAGACAATAATCATTCTGTGTGATTTCAAACCAAAACAACACCTTTGATTTCTATCATAGCAGACTTCCCAATCATCACAATAATAATTCAGTTTCAGCATTTGACATGTTTCAATCTTAACCTTCTTGTTCTCTGTACTTGTTTGCTTTTGTTGTCTAATTGTGCATTCAATCAATGAAACATCTTGGACCCTACCTCCCTCATGCTTAAAACTTTGGTCGTCTCGAGCAATGAAACTCAACAAGATTTGTAAGGTCCCACAAGCGATAATTAAAGAATTAATTTACAGAAATTTTCTATGAATTTTTAGAAAATTTTCGGAATTTAAAATGAACATGTACAACATGTTTTAAGGGGATATAACTATTAATATTGAGGGAAGTCTTGATAATACCCAATTAAGATGGGAGTTGATTGAGTTAATTACCCAAAGTTAGAGTAATAACCTACGTATAAAAACTTCACTTGAATACTTCACTGTAGCCCTAAATTGCCGACACCTCCACCCTGTTCACCACCTCCACCGATCTCGACGGAGCTTCCCACCGTGCCTGGAACTCTGGCCAAGCTTTGCACCACGCAGTCGATTCCACGGAGGACACCTTGATCGAGCGTAGATCACCATCGGCATGACAGCACTGGGCAAGGGCTTTCGGCGGAGGCACAAAGAAGAGAAAGGCAAGTGCACACCTCTATGTTGTTGATATGCGATCTATGAGGTAAGGGGCAGGTAGCTAGGGGACTCCTTATGCTTGCCTATAATACTGGGACGTAGCATGAGAGGTGAATCGATATTTTCGTGTTGTTTCTTTTCTGTATCATCTCATATTTTCACGATGGGTTTGGTATTGTGAGTGAATTAGGTTTTGATAGGTTTCTCCTTGACGGTGTACGGTCTAGGCTGAGTTCTAGGAGGCTTCGGATAGATTTGATGATGTTTTACTCTTCCCTATTTCCTCCAAAGGTTTTGGATAGATTGTTGGTGTTCTAAGCCTTGATCAAAGATGTTTTGTTGTTTTCATATCGCTTTGGAAATGTCAGACTGCTTTGAAAGGTGTGGGTTAAATTTGATGTTGTTCTATTTTTGAATTGTTGTGGATCTCATGTGGATGCAATTCGATGTGTACTACTACTTTGAATAGTTGTGGATCATGCATGGATGCAATTCAATGTTGTTTGACTTCTTCGGATAACTACGGATTTTGTGTGAAATCAATTTGATGTTTGTTCTATTTCTATAGATAGCTATGGATGTTGAGTGAATTCCATTCGATGATGTTCTACACTTTTGAATAGCGGTGGATCTTACGTGGATGCAATTCGGTGTTGTTTGGATTTTTTGGATAGCTGCAGATGTTGTGTATATTCAATGTGGTTCTTGCTCTTTGTGATGGCTTCGGACTTCTATTTCTTTTGGACAGATTTAGTAGAATTTGGTTCAATTCCGAGGGTGCTCTTGCTTCTTCATGATGTTTTCAAATTCTGGACATAATTGGTTTGGTTTGGATAGGCTTTCGGTGTGGTGAATGGTTCTTTCAGATGATCTTAAATTTTGGGACAGATTTGGATCAATGTACAATCGTTCTTTTCGATAAGGTAATATTTCATGTAGTTGTTTCTTCTTTATATCCTTAAGATACGTATGATTATGGAATGAATAAAATTATGTTTCTTATGAAATGATCCTGTTCAAGTACTGTTTATGTATGTTTACTTTATAAGATATGTGTAGGTCATGATTCATTGTATATATATAGGGATGCTTAGATAGATATGTGCATGTGTGGTGGCAGTACGGGATGGGTGCTCTAGGATGAGCTCCGGGGAGGGCCCTTCCAAACATGACTATTAATGACTGATATGGTAAAGTATGTTGGCTTCAGCTATATGATTATAGGTTCTCCTAAGAGACACCTCTATGTTTATGATCATGAATCAAATGAACAGGCTCAAATGATAGTTACCACATGTGTGACATATTCATCTTTACTAGTTGGGTAGATTTTTCTACTTAATGTGTTTTCCTCTATTTTGTATTCAAGTTTGCATTCTGTGCTTTATTACTGATCTTTCTTCTTTATGGGTGTCATATTTTTTATATTGGGATGTTTTTCTGGGTCTATAGACTCATGATATACATGATGCAGGTGAGGGAGATACCTCTAAGGATATTATAGAGCGCATGCACATGGAGTAGACGAGGAGGCAAGATGGTACTACGACACACTGTCCGAGGACCTTTAGGAGTGCTGTGAAGACTCTTGTTTCTGTGGAGTCCATTCTTTACATGTATGAGGAGAAGTGTTAGCGTCTCTATTTTTCCTTTTTCCTTTGCTCAAACTCTTTGGATCTTGAAACTATGGTTTAGGTTGGTTATGGTGGTTCATGTATGATGAGACTTTTTATTTTACTATGGTTCTTTAACCACAATGTTTGAGAGGTTTATTATTTGATTGAATGTTGGTCTTCAAGTTAGCTGGTAAAGGTTGCAAATTTTTATTATGGGTCCCCGACACGTGTGGTAAGTTAAGGGTCTTTTCACTATTTTTTGTTTGAGAGAAACTGCAACGTTGCTCATGTCTTCCGGGAGAAACGTTTCAACAAGCCACGTAGGATGTAGGCCCAAACTGAGGGCAGCTGAGCTAAAGGAGCATGCTAACAAAGTTGATGGAGTCGAGTAAACTGAGTCGGAGGAGTTAGGTGACTAAGCTAAAGGGGTCTAGTGGACAGAGTCGGAAGAGTCAGGTGATAGAGTAGGAGTCTGGTGGACCGAGCTGCCCCAACCCAGGGTGGCTGAGCTGAGGGAGTCGGATGACCCTAGCTGATGGAGTTTGGTAACCGAGCTAAAAGAGTCAGCTGACCTAGTTGATGGAGTCCAATAATTGAGCTGAAGACCTAACTAATAGAGTTTGGTAACTGAGTTGAAGGAGTTGGATGACCCACCTGATGGAGTCTGGTAACTAACCTGAAGGAGTCGATTAAACAAACTAAAGAGGATGAGCTATGTTGGGTTCCCTTTGGGCAAGCCTTACTTTCCACTCCCTTTGACTTACAACTCCTCTTGACTTTTGACCACAAACTAGACCCCAAACTATGGTTCATCGAAACAGACGTGGAACGACCAAAATGGGTGTTTCGACATAGGAACGTCTCAGTATCTCACACTGTTTTAAAGTTCTAGTAAATAACATGACTTGCTTTGGGATGTCATTCTTGGACTTTATAATGACAAAAGAATGGAACGGAACGGTTGGAATGACGTACTCTTCTTGGATAGCTGCTAGCGGCCTCTTCTCCGATGGCAACAAGCTACCTGCGAGTAGAGCGACGCCGGGTCGGATGGTGGTGAAATAGCATTGTAGTGACTCACGTCCTCTTCTCCAGCAGCTACTCACGGTGGTAGGCTATTGGCGAGCAAAGCAGTGTCGGATTGATCGGATGGGGTGTGTGAAGAGAGCGACGAGATGCCGTTTTAATTAAAACTTAGGTTTTAATTAAAACTATATAAAATCAACTCATAACTTAATTAGTTAATTCAAATAGATTTAATCAAATCCCAATAAAATTATCTCCTAAAAATATTCTATAAAATTTATTTAAATTCAAGAAATTTCTAAATAAATTTTATATATTTATATTTATTATTTTAATTAATCCATTTTATTAATCAAATTATTATTATTATTATGATTAATTTAATTAGTAAACTTATTTAAATAAAATTATATATATATATATATATACCACTTCGTTAAATGATATTTGACCTGGAGTGGTAGAATTCACGATGACTACCGCGACTGTTCTTACGAACCATTCCTCAAATAGACTCAGAGATGCCTCATTTGCTCCTGTATCTGTCACATGATGTATGATTTGATAATGTATGATTGAAAAAAAAAGTTGTAGGGAAATTTTTTTTATAATGAAGAGAATAGTATATTTTTATATTTTTAATATAATATTGATGTGGCATATTATAATCATAAAAAAATTTATTTAGAATTCTAACGATTGAAGGGTCCTAAGTATTCTTCCTTTCTACCTCCATTTCCTTTTTACATTTCCAACCATTAGTTGTACTAAGGTTGTCCAAACATTAAAGTATACTTGAGATACTTGTTATAGCAAAAGGTGTACTTATCCCAGATGCCCCATTAAAAGGTACTCTTAGTGGTTACTAAATGAGTAGTCTTATGTTATGATCGATATTTAATACATAATCTTACAACAAATAAGGGTATTTTCAATGGAGTTCTATATGAGATTTTTTTATATATATTTTTCAATTTACCATATCAAAGGCATATAATTCTACTATTCTGTCCACAATTAAAAAAACTTCCCTATAAATTTTAAATCTCAAACTTCATTCTTAATTAATTACTAGCTTCACCCACATGATTAATTGCAAGAGAAAAGATAATTTTAAATTTTTACTATTGCTGTTCAACTCAAACCTCAAGGTTCAAATCTCAAGCCTATAATAGTTCGAGTTTTTTTGTTAAGTTTTTTAGTTTCACAAATCTCTCAAAAAAATTTTGCATTAGAGATTCCCTAAAAATCCTACCAACAATTAATTAGAGTAAACTACCTAAGCCATAGAACCTTTGCGGCATCCTCAAGACTGAAGATCTATAACATAGTGCTTTCATTAAAAGAAAATTATACACATGTATTTTATATTTTCTATAACACACACATATTTTGATAAGCGGGAGCCGACGAAGTGCGCCCAACATATCATTTGAATTTATTTTATTTTTAATTTATTTTTTGACTTCGGTTACACCAATCGAATTTTGTCTTTAGAATTTAGGGATTGGATAACTGTTACACTGCAGATGGAGTGCTGCGAACTACCATCTGTGCCTGCCCATTCTATTCATTTATTTTTTTTTAAACTTCTGATTATGCCAATAAAATTTTACTTTTAAGATTTAACGTTGAGTTATAGATTTAAACATAAAAAAATTTTCAAACTGATTTTTTTTTTATATATATGCATGGGATGAACACGATAAGGTTCTTAAGGTAACATTGCTATATATATAGACACAGTAAAGTTATCCTACATATTTTACGTGCACACCTCAAAATAATTTTAAATTTGAAAAAAAAATCATGCTTACTATTATAATCCAAACCCTAAAAGTAAAATCTTATTGACATAACCAGGAGCTTAAAAAATTAACAAAAAAAAACACTACAGTCGTAGACAACTTCTGTAGCGGATGGTCTGCAGTTTAATCAAAGTGATTTTGTTGTAGATTTGTGCATTTGAGTTTTTTATTATTATTTTTTGTTACTTGTGGATATGTCATTTAGAATTTTGATTTTAAAATTTAGGAGTTGAGTTATTATATATATATATATATATATATATATATATATAGAGAGATAATGTTGATACCCTGTGTGTCGCACAGTGCATGACTATACACACATAGGATATCAGCTGTGTTTTTATTTTACTTTTTTAAACTTTGGATAAAAAAATATTATGCACCTCAAATATTATACCTTAAATCCCAAATTATAAATCCTATACCTTAAAAAAAATAAAAAAAAAAATAAACTATGCACCCTAAATATTATACCCTAAACACTAAATCCTAAATATCAAATCCTAAATTCTAAACCTAAAGCTCAAAAAAATCAAAACAATAAAAAATTATGCACCCTAGATACTATATACCTTGTGAGCATCTAAATTTTATTTTATTTTATTTTTTTTAACTTAAATATTATAACTCAATCTTTGAACCCCAAAGGTAAAATCTAATTGGGTTAACCCCAAGCTAAAAAATACTCTGATAAAATTAAAAAAAAATAACACCCTAAACCTTAAATCCTAAAGCTAAAAAAATTATAAAACTTAAATACTATACCTCAAATCCCAAATCCTAAATTTTAAAATAATAATAATAGTTACATATAATTAATACTATATCCTAAATATTAAACTCTAGATACTAAACAGCTAACCCTAAATCTAAAACTTAAAAAAAAATTACGCACCATAAATTCTAAAGCCTAAACTAAAAAAAAAAAATCTGATTTGAATTTTTTTTATATTTAATACTATTTAATACTCTAGATACTATAGTCACGGACAGCGTTCACAGCGAACGGTCCGCAATGGACGGTCCATAGTAGACGGTCAAGAATTTAAGAAAAATGACTTTGCTGGGGACCGATAAGAGTTTTTTTTATTATTATGAAGGTAGTGAATAGTAGAACAAATAGTGGCTATGGGTGCATAAAGTTACATAACCTCGCGTACCTGCGTCGAGATCCTCTTTTATAGTATTATTGTTTGTTTGCGCATAAATTTCAACGTGTTTCTAAAAAAGGACAGACCATAAAGATGCTCTGACACCTTTATCGAAATGAACTCGTAATTTCTACGTAGAAGCTTCCGCCATATAGCTGTCACAGGGAATATTCCCTTGATTCTTTGACAGTCGTTGCACAAAATAACAAGAAGAAATGTTGGGATGTTGAATAGGGAGCCCTTAATATGCTTAGCTGGCAAATTGACTGAGTCCTTTCTGCAGTCCGATTTGATGTTGCTTGCAAGAGCGGCCAGGTCGGGTTGGGGAATGATATCAGGGACTCAATCTTCACCTGGCCGCTTTGCTTGGCCAAAGAATCCAATCAGAACAAGTGACTAATATGTCCGAAGGACGCTATAGTCCAACAGGCTGGATCACTTAGTTGAAGTAGGTAATCATGTTATCCCAAGTGACGAAGAGAATTTTACTCTTAATGGTATTGGTTTAGCTCGGAGCTTCATCAATACTAAGGGACTTAGGATCCGACCAGACCAAGAGTTCACTCGGATGACCGCTCGACCGAGACAACCGACCATACTGGCCTTGAGTGTTGCTCTCCTTGACTTTGACTACCATATTAGATCCCCTCCTAAATTTTGACTTGACTTGGGGGTCCATAATATATATATATATATATACTAGTGATCAGCACACGCGTTGCGTGCGTAATATAATTTCAAGAAGTGACGTTAGAGAATCAACATGCTTCCCTATGTAAAAAAATTAATTTAATTTAATATTATACTTATTTTAGTAAAAAACTAAGAAAAGTATATTTTTTAACATCGTCGGTCTAAAATATTTATAGAAACTTCTTTGATCATAGTATTGTCAATTCTAAGATGTGGGACTAAAGAGAAATATATTTTTTTATATAAAATAACCCGAGAAAATTAATGATGAGAAAAATGCATAATAATACGCCGTAACTGAGTCTCGAACTCTAGATTACTGATTGTTTCGCTTGTGGAATTACTAATAAATCTTGGAATTATTTTTAGTGTAAATAGATAAAAGGATATTAACGTAAATTCATTTTAGGTTTCACCAAAGTTAGTAAAGGGGTGAGATTTTTAATAAAATAGTAAGATATATATATATATATATATATATATATATATATCGTATTAAGCGTAAAAAAAATTTAAAATAATTTTTTTTAGGTGCTCATGGAGTGTTCGACGAAACTCTCTCTATATATACAAAAATGATACCCTACATAGGGCTATAAATAAACCAAACGTTCGCGAACAAGCTTGGCGTTCGGTTTGGTAAGAGCTTGTTTATGCTCATTTAGTATACATACGATCAATTAAATAAACAAGCTTGAACAACTCGTTAAACTAAATAAACAAACTCAAATACATATGTATTTAGCTCGTTAATGTTCGTGAACAACATTTGTAAACAATGTTCATGAATAACGTTCGCGAACAATGTTCACGAACCATATTCATTAATACAGCTCTTATCTAAATAAACAAAAAAATATAAAATAAAATACATAAATAAGTTTGAATCAAGCTCAATAATCAATCAAACAAGTAAAAATTTCAAACAATCAAACAAACTTGAATTGGGAGTTTAATAACATCTAAATTAATTAAGTTTGAACTAAGCTCAAGCCAAGCTTGAATTAAGAGCTGTTTGAGTTAAAATCTAATTAGGATCTACGATATGATGCAATCAAAATCTATTTTTTTTTAATCTCTCTCATCTACCTGTAATAACTTTTTCCTTTGATTGTATGCAAGATGATGCTGGTTTGTAGAAATCAGCATCACTTTGATGTTGACACCACTAAACCTGCATCAAGCTACAAACCAACACTAAGTGATGCTGGTTGGCACAAAGGTGATGTTGATTTTTATAAATCAGCCTTGTATGGTGCTGGTTTAGTAATGTTAGAGCATCTCCAATAGTTAAAGTTCTACAAAAGTTTTTTTTTTATAATCCCAATATACCACATCAACATTCTAAAAACCTATTGAAATATCTTCAATAGTTAGAACTTTAAATGATTTTTGTCTGATCCACTTTATAATATGTAATTGCATGGCTACGTACATATTATATAAATTTCAATAAAAAAAATAGCTTTAAAATTTTACTACTGTTCTTTAACAGCAAACTTAAAACTTTGCATCCATAATGATTAGAACTTTTTATTTAGTTTTTTTTTATTTCACAAATCTCTTTAAAAATCTTGTATTGGAGATGCTCTTAATTTCTATAAATTAGCACCATCTACAAATCAATACCAAGTAATGTTGATTTCTATAAATCAACCTTAATGCTGCTATAAATCAACACCATCTAATACGTAATTAAATGAGAAAGAAGAGACTTGCCCCCTGTAGATAAGAGAGCCGCTCACATAAAGGTGTATAAATAAATCTACATTTGTTTTCTAGCGACATATGTGTGATAATATTCCCATCACAAACAGACTACTGCAGCATCGTGTTGCTTCATTTGTGGCTACATTCTGTTTCAGTATTGCAATGACCAAATTTTGTTAAATACACTCGCAACCAAGGCATCCGTGCCACAACAATTATTCTTATCGTATTGTCTTCCCCACTGGAGTTGAATCTTCTTGTTGAGCTGAAGTATTCAGGCGATCTTAGTGCCCACCAAAGTTTATAAACACAAACTATCGATAAAAAGAACATGATAATGGCATCGAATCTCTTTTCTCAAGCTTTCCATTTTGTTTCCCACCCTCTTAAGTCTTTAGCACAGGAAAAGGAAAAGAAGAAGTACAGTGCAATAATAATAATAATAATAGTTTTTTTTATTTCCTCTTCTTTTCCTTGCTCTGTTTCTCTTTCTCTGTTCTGCTATAAATAGATGCAGAGGGCCGTTAATACAGGCCTACACTAGACCACGCCTTTTAGCTACTCTTCCCCTTCAATACGCGCGATCTTCTCCTACGAGCTTAAAGCCGAGAATTGGGACGTTACTGCGGTGTCAATTCACAGAAAGACAAGCGTGTCGAAGTGAGGAGGAGGCAGAGGATGGGAAGAGGCGAGCACGGAGGAGGAAGGGCGGCGGTGCCGGGGTGGCTGGGGAGGCTGGTGGAGGAGAGCTTCTTCGTCGGGTGCGGGGCCCACGAGAGCCGCAAGAAGAACGAGAAGAACATCTTCTGCCTCGATTGCTGCTCCAGCATCTGCCCCCACTGCGCCCCTGCGCACTCCAGCCACCCTCTTCTCCAGGTCTCTCTCTTCTGCAACCTCCTTTACTATTATTATCATCATCACCACTACCGCCTCTGCCATTACTACGCCATCCGCCAAAGCAGAGAGTAATTTTTGTTCCTCTCTTCAATTCTCCAGATTTTTATCACCATGGTAAATCCTTTCCTCACCGCGGATAATTGTACAGTCTTGAATCCTATGCAATTAATAGCAGTAATATATCGCCTTCTAGATCTTGTCTCCCCTGTCGCGACAGCCAAATCTTGTATAGATTTTTCATTCAAACTCAACAACCAATTTCCTTCCTCGAACAGAATTTTAACTCAAAACGCGATCTTTTAACTAAAGATGCATTACAATTCAGGTGAGACGGTATGTGTACAACGATGTGGTTCGATTGGATGATCTCGAGAAGCTTATAGACTGTTCTTTTGTGCAGGTGATTAATTAATTAATCAATCAATCAATCAAGTAGCTTTTACGAGTTCAGTTAAGAGAAATTTTTATATGTTTCATGGGTTGCATTGACAGCCCTACACCATCAACAGTGCCAAAGTGGTGTTTCTGAAGCCAAGGCCTCAGTCTCGGCCTTCCAAAGGCTCAGGAAACATTTGCCTGAGCTGCGACAGAATCCTCCAGGAGCCCTTCCACTTTTGCTCCCTCTCCTGCAAGGTAACTAATCAACTCCGCTCGACGATTAATTTCCAGTGCAGACATCAAGGGACGCAATTGTGACGCAGGTGGAGCACGTAGTGTCTCGAGGAGAGGACTTGTCGAGCATACTACTCCGGTTCAGCGCGTCGGATTTCGCCTTCTCCCACTTCGAGGACGTCGGCGACGGCCAGTTCACGCCGAACTCGATCCTGGAAGACCCTGCGGCGCAGTACAACGGCAGCGAGTCCGGCGGCGGCGGCGGCGGCGGCGGGTTCTTCCCCCAGATTAATGTGCTGTCGTTGAGCAGCAGGAGGAAGGGAGCTCCTCACCGGTCTCCCCTCTCCTAATAATGCACGGCCATCAGGCACCACCGCTAGCTGCTATATCGTAATACGTAGCTAATCAATTTGTTTGCGTCTAAGTAGAAAGAGTGTTTGGTTGCTGGTGCTTCCCGTTGCTGTCTAGGTGGGCACTGTGGATGCACGTCTCGCTGCTCATCAATTTTGTTTCCATGTAACAGGATGCATTCTTCAAGCTATTATTTAAAAAAAGATCGATTAAACCGAATTAAAAAAAAAAATGGTAGAGAAGCGAGCCACGGGGCAGTTGACCGCAACAAAACAACGAGGTTCCCACTCCCAAAACCTCCCTTTCCTGCTCTTTTACCTCTGGAACTGCACCCACACACCGGCCCGCAGTGCTGTCGGTGAGCAGAGCAGGACAGGGCAGGGCACCGCCATGCCAAATCGATCCGGTTTCCTGCGTTGTGGCATTTGCTTAATCAGGGGTGAGTGTGACTGCAGCAGCGCCAGAATTAACTAGTTGAATATGCAGAGGAAGAATATCTCGGATAATGAACATGTTAATTTGTTGCTTGCGGCAGCAAGCTCAGCTGTTCGTACGTGCGTATCGTTTTTTATTTCTGCTATGAATTAGTTTAGACCTAAGAGAATTTGGAATTTTTTAAGAATGAAATGGTAATGTAGTTTTGGAGTAGGTTCTTCATTTGAGTTCTTATATTAGTTAAGGAATTGATATTGGAGATGCCTTAATTGAATCTAGTGTGTTCCTGGTTTTATTTTAGCTACTTAATTGGTTTGTTCAAGCCAACCCACTTGTTATGAATAAATAATTTAAGGCGTTCGTTGTTAGACAATGAGTCAATTGTGCTTTTAAATTTACTCGAGGGACGAATCGAGGAAGACTGGCCGGATTAGTTGGATGGGTAAGAATTTAAATATCTGGATTATAAAAAATTAATTAATCACATTGTAACTAAGCATCACAAATTCCACCTGACATAAAAAGAATCATAAATTAACTGATACCTTGAACTATCTAAAATAATAGAATGTTAACCCTCTAAAAGATTTATAATTTGAGACGCCTGTGAAAACAAAACTAACAAACTCATAATAGCCTGAGACTTTGAGCCATGCCCGGCAGCCACTTTGTCACTGTTCAGGATGTCTAGTCTTATCATTCCCTGCACGCATATAACCCCATCACCTGGTCACTGGCCATCATCTGGTAGGTTCACCTACAATATAATCTGAGCATGCACTGGACACCTACTTACCACTCTTCATGCTACAATGAAGTTCAACATCATTACTTTAAGATCTAGAGCGGCACTGCATCAACCTGCTGTCTAGCAATTCTAGGATTCTTTATCAACCCAAGATAATTATTAGAAATATAAATAGAATAGAGAGGTGAAGATGGTCCTATATTAAAAGTTTTTTAATTTTATTATTAGTTTAAATTATGATATATATATATATATATATATATATATGAAAATAAACTCTCTCATATGTAGGTGTGCAGGAGTAGGTGCAAATCCAGGATTCGTATTGTACTGAACTAAAGTTGACTTGTGTGCGAGCATGACCTGTGCACGCCAAATGTCGGACCGATCTAGGCAAAATTTGTCTAAGTGAATAAATCAACGTTTTGCCACCGAATCTTTTTTTTCTACCTGCTCAAGAGGGTAACGGAAACATTAATATGAAATTATTGGTGATTCTGTAACGTTTTGACATTAATGGTGGCATTAAACTCATTAATGATAATTTCGTAACGTTTCAGCATTAATGGGGATATTAAATCTATTAATAATTATTCTGTAACTTTTTAACATTAATAAAAATATTAAATCTATTAATGTCG
This sequence comes from Zingiber zerumbet, assembly GCA_037833815.1. Lineage (NCBI taxonomy): Eukaryota > Viridiplantae > Streptophyta > Magnoliopsida > Zingiberales > Zingiberaceae > Zingiber > Zingiber zerumbet. Next base: position 2,238,851 of record JBBMJZ010413115.1, on the reverse strand, counting down.
ACATTAAACCTAGCATTAAATAACCATAATTTGGTTATTCATTGCAGGCAAGGTGAGAGCTCTTATATAAGGAGACTGGATCTTGAGCAAAGGATATAGAGTAGCGGAAGATAAGAGAAAGAGAGAGGAAGAGTAGGAAGTGAATCTCTGTTCACTCGTGTTCTCCCACAAAACTCTCTCAACTATGCATCCGTTCGACTGAACTACTCTTAATAGTACTCGGTGCATTCTCAGTTCGCCACAAACAACCAGTGCTTGGTTGTGTGCATGGTTTTACCGTTGTATCTTGGGAAACAGATGACCCGAGAGAACCTCAAAGCACAGCCGAAGGTGAGACGATTTTATTTCAAGGAAACCGCATTGAATGCAGGCATCAGTATCTTAGTCAGCGAATTTTCTTTCTGATTCGATGATCGACTCCATATTCTACTATGCACAACATCAACTCTGTAACTCGGACCACCGAAAGCTTGGCAGAACTAGCTCCGCTGGCAGTCTAAGATTATTCACTCAGGTCATCTCAACAGATAAGTTAGAATTGATTTTGTGCAATTTCAATTATGTAATTTTTCTCCAATATCTCTAGCAACAGATTCTCCAACAATCTTGAAACATAGTCGAATTATGTTGAGATGGTCTCAGAACAAAGTATTGAGGTGCAACAGACTCAACACATTAAAGACCCCTCAGCCCCGATTGGAACTGTGCCAATCAACCATGGGGAAAGGTCAGAGAAGTTCACTGGACTGAACTTCAAGAGGTAGTAGCAGAAAATGTTTTTCTACTTGACCACACTCAATCTAGCTCCATTCTTGACTGAGGACCCTTCCAAGTATGCTGAGGATGTTGATGTGTAGACCATCAGTGCAGCGGAGGCATGAACTCATTCTGAGTTCCTCTACCGAAACTACATCCTCAACTACTTTGTCAACTCGCTGTACACTGTGTATAGCATGAAGAGAACGACTAAAGAGTTGTGGGAGTCCCTGGACAAGAAGTACAAGATGGAAGATACAGGAGCCAAGAAGTTCATCATGGATCGATTCCTAGACTACAAGATGGTTGACTCCAAGACGGTGATCAGCTAAATCCATAAGCTTCAGGTGATCTTGCATGAGATCCACTCAGAAGGGATGGTTCTGAGTGAAACCTTTCAGGTGGCTGCTATTATTGAGAAGTTGCCTCCAGACTGGAAGGACTTCAAGAATTATCTGAAGTATAAGCGGAAGGAGATAAATGTAGAAGAACTCATTGTTAGAGTCTGCATCGAAGAAGACAACAAGAGTTCAGACAGAAAGTTATTCTCTCAAGCTACTATGAAAGCCAACGTTGTCGAGTACGATCAAAACTCAAAGCGGAAGAATCCAAAGACTTCTAAGATGGGACCTAGAGGAGGCATTAAAAAATTCTCTGGGAAGTGCTTCAATTGTGGTCAAGCTAGTTACAAATTTTCAGAGTGCAGAAAGCCAAAGAAGAAGTAGGAGGTCAACCTGAGTGAGGGACCAGAAATGGAGGACCTCCGTACTATGGTCTCTGAGCTAAACCTGGTCGGTTCAAACCCGCGGTAGATACTGGAGCCACCAAACATATGTACTATAACAAGGAGCTGCTCCACAACTTCGAAGAAGTCAATGAAGACAAGTTGTTCATGGGGAACTCAGCAACCTCAGACATTATGTGTCAAGAAAAAGTGGTGCTGAAAATGACCTCGGGTAAGAACCTTACTCTGAACAATGTGTTGTATGTTCCGTATATTTGGAAGAATCTAGTGTCCAGGTCACTATTAAGCAACATGACTTTTGCATTATTTTTGAGTCAGAAAGAGTTGTACTATCAAAAAATAGAATGTTTGTAAGAAGAGACTATGTATTTGATGGGTTGTTTAAGCTCAATGTAATGACCATTAGGCCTAAGATAAATAAAGATGAAAGCTCTTTCACTTATATGCTTGAGTCTTCATGTTTGTGGCATGGTAGATTAGGACATATTAACTATGATGTGTTACATAGATTAATAAATATGTGAAGCATGCCTACATTCCACCTTGACCCAAAACACAAGTGTGAGATTTGTGTTGAAGCAAAAATGATAAGGTAATCCTTTCAACATGTTGAGAGAAGCAATGAACCACTTGGGTTAATTCACACCAATGTGTGTGACCTCAAAGGTACACCAAGTTAACATGTAGTGGGAATAAATACTTCATTATTTTTGTAGATGATAACATAAATATTGTTATATATATCTTCTCAAAAGTAAGAATGAAGCTATAGAGAAATTTGATCTATATAAGAATGAGGTTAAAAACCAACTTAATAAGAAAATTAAGGTGGTTCAAAGTGACCGAGACAATAAATATGTATTACCGTTCGTTGAGTTGTGTGTTGAACATGAGATCAGACAAGAAACAACAACTCCTTATACTCTTCGGCAAAATGGAGTTGCTGAGCGGAAGAATCGAACTCTAAAATAGATGATGAATGCTCTTCTATTGAGCTCTGGACTGCCAGAATGTGGGGGGAAGCTGTGTTAACAGCTAATTACTTTTTAAATAAGGTACCCCGAAAAATGATAGATAAGAGCCCTTATGAGTTGTGGAATGGAAAACAACCATCCTATAAATATTTACGAATATGAGAGTATCTTGCTAAAGTGTTGGTACATAATCTGAAAATAACTTTTCTAAACCGGGATTTAGAAGAGGAATTCTACATAGAGCACAACCTGAAGGGTTATCTATGTTAGGACAGGAAAACAAGGTTTGTAGATTGATGAAGTCATTATATAGCTTAAAACAAGCACCAAAGCAATGGTATGAGAAATTTGATAATGCTATGAAGGAATGTGAATTCAAGTTCAATGAGTGTGATAAATGCGTCTACATAAAAGTCACAGAAAATGACTATGTTATCTTGTGCCTATATATAGATGATATACTTATCATTGGGAATAATGATAAGATAATCAAATTCACTAAAGATATGTTGAACTCAAGATTTGACATGAAAGATATGAGCCTAGTTAATGTGATTCTAGAAATCAAAATTCTTAGAACGACAGAAGGACTTATATTTAGTCAGTCTCATTACGTGGACAAAATTCATAAGAAATTCACTAAGAGTGCTACTACGTTGGCACGAACACTGATAGATATGAGTCAACATCTATCAAAAAAATTGAGGTAAAAATATTTCTCAGATAGAGTACTCTCGAGTGATTAGAAGTTTGATGTACCTGATAAGTTATACATGACCAGACTTGGCCTACGTAGTAAGTAAACTAAGAAGATACACGAGTAATTCTTGTATTGAACATTAGAAAGGAATAATAAAAGTACTAAGGTACTTAAGGTATACTCGTAAATATGGATTTCACTATACGAGATATCCTACTGTGATTGAAAGATACAGCGATACGAGTTAGATATATGACATAAAAGACTTTAAGTCTATGAGTGGATATGTATTCACTCTGGGAGGTGCAGCAATTTCCTGGAATCTTCAAAGTAAATGGTAATAATCAGATCCACGATGGAATATGAGTTTGTAGTTCTTGACAAATGTGGTGGAGAGGTTGAATGACTATGGTAATTCTTAGAAGATATACTAAGATGACTAAAACTTTTCCTGACAATTTACAGATATTGCGATAGTTAATCAGCAATTGGTCGGTCATAGAGTCATCTGTATAATGGTAAGTCTAGACATATACGTCGTAGACATGATACTATTAGACAACTACGTACTCTCAACGGAAGTTATCACTGTTGACTATGTCAAGTTAAAAAATAACCTAGCGGATTTGCTAATTAAATGGTTAAATCAAGAGTTAGTTGCAAGTTCATCACGAGAAATGTGTTTGATGCCGTTGTTAGCGATCAGTGCAAAGGACATCCAACCTATACTTACTAAAGATCCCAAGAGCTAGGTTCAAATGGACAACTAATTTACACTGACTAACGCTGTGGGAGATAATCCAATAAAAGAGTAATCGAACTAGGGTAAGCCGATGAACTTTTAATTATCAAGAAGAGTAGATGGTTACTCTTGAGGGATCACCTATGTGAGAAACAAGTGAGGCCGCTTTGAAGAGAATTGGAAACACAATTCTTAGAGCTTCTTATATAATCAAGCGTGTTCATGGCTAAAAACGAACACACTCATGAGAACTGAGTTGTATTAGGGAGAGTCTTGGCTGAGATTTGTTAATATTTACACAGACGGCAGAATAGTTCAATGACATCATATTTACTGTCAGCCAGTAAGCAAATAGATCTTCACAAGGGAAGGTTCAAAGGGTAAAATCTGCTTATCATATACTTGATTCAACTGTTGAATGATATTACATACCATGTATTCCATTCATATAGGGGATTATTGGAAATGTGAATGGAAAAAAGAGGTGGAGATGAAGAGATTCTATTGTGCATGAGTTGTTAGTCTCATATTAGAAGTCTCTTGGTTTTATTATTGGTTTATATTATGGCACATGCATTGATGTTGTAAACATAAGTATGGAGAAAGACTCTCTCACATGTGTGTGTGCAGGGGTGGGTGCAAATCTAGGACCCGAATTGTACTGAACTAAGGTTGGCTCATGTGTGAGTAAGACCTGCGCACGTTAAATGCCAAATCGGTCGAGGCAAGATTTGCCCAAGTGAATAAACCAACATTTTGCCAGTGATTTTGTAACGTTTCAACATTAATGGCGATATTAAATCTATTAATAATGATTCCATAATGTCTCAACATTAATGAAGATATTAAACTCATTAATGGTGACATTAAACTCAATATTAAATGGCCATAATTTGGTCATTCATTGCAGGCGAAGTGAGAGCTTCTACATAAGGAGACTAGATCTTGAGGAAAGGATATAGAGTAGCAGAAGATAAGCGAAAGAGAAAGAGGGAGGAAGAGTAGGAAGCGAACTTCTGTCAACTTATGTTCTCCCACAAACTCTCTCAGTCGTGCATCGTTCGGCTGAACTACTCGTGATAGCACTCGGGTGCATTCTTAGTTTACCACAAACAACCCATGTTTGGTTGCGTGTGTGGTTTTACCGTTGTATCATGAGAAACAGACGATCCGAGAGAACCTTGAAGCACAGTCGAAGGTAGGACGAATCTATTTTGAGGAAACCGCGTTAAACACAGGCCTTGGTATCTTAGTCAGCAATTTTTCTTTCCAATTAGACGACCGACTCCAGATTTTGCTATGCACCGCATCAACTCTATAACTCGGACCACCGGAAGTTTGGCAGAACCAACTCTGCTAGCAGCCTGAGATTATTCGTTCAGGTTATCTCAAAAGATAAGTTAGAATTGATTTTGTGTAATTTTAATTCTGTAATTTTTCCCTAATATCCTCGATAATAAATTCTTCAACAATAATAAAGTTAATAATAATATTATAAATAAATAGTACGTGCACCGATAATATTTGACTCTGTTTATTCAATACACTTAATATTAATCAAATAAATAAATTTAAATAACTTAATAAATTAAATAAATAAATTTATAATATTTACAAATGATATTCATTAATAAAATATTTATCAATATTCTAAATAAATAAATAAAACTTTTAAAATTAATAAATAAATTTAAATTATCAAACTGAATAATAAATCTAATAAATAAAAATTTTAAACAATCAAATAAATTTAAATTAAAAATTTAATAACATCTAAATAAATTATATAAATTTAAATCAACTTAAACTCAATTTAATTTGGGTTAATTATCTCTTGTTTACGGTTTACTGTTAATGACACGGTTGAATGGCGTTGTAGATTGATTAGATGCGTAGCGCAGATCTGCATAGGGTTGTGGAGCACTCGAAAGCGATGATGGACTTTAGGGTTGTCAAGACAGTTTCCAAGTGTACGGACACGTAGATACAGCAGGCTTTGGACTTAGGACCTCACTTTGACTGGTGGCCTTTGACAGCGACCCTTGTCACTTTGGGGCTTTTGCTAAAGAGGAAGAGCCCTGCATTCACCTTTCATGCCATAGGCATAGAACGTGGTCCATAACTAAATTCATGAACTAAAAAAGAGACTTATCTGAACTCTGGACTTGCTGCCCTGTCTGGCTCCCTGCATGCATGCCAGATAAGTCCACGCCATAATTCATGCAGCTTCATTTGACTGTTCTTAGCCTAGATTTGATTTCTCTGCATGATGGGGATCATCAGTCTTAACGAGGTTTTCGTGTCCCTTCGTGCATTACCGAGAAGCGTTTGACGATGGCACTTGTATTAAAGATGCCTATGCTAATGATATTTCGTCAGATGATTAGAGAATAAGACTTCAACAATGACATATATTTGAGAGAGATAAAGAGGCATCAGGAGAGTTGATGGTGAGCCAATTCATTTACTTTTGATCGAGGCACTGTACAATAATGGAGATGACAAGCCTGCTGCCATTGCTGCTGCTGCTTCTGTTGGGCCATTTGCCTTTTTCCCCTCATCTCTCTCTCTCTCGTGTTGCAGGAGAAAAGAAAGAAGGGTGCAGAGGTTCAGATCCCTATCATGGTACATCACTTTGACGATTGGTCTCCCACTCCAATTCCATTCTTAATGATGATTTCTAGGTTTACATGCAAACAGAGCTACCAATTTTCTTTGGCGATTTCTCATTTTTTTTGCGCATCCAAAGTTTAGGATTGTGCAAGAGCCGCTCGGAAATTTAAGAATGCCTATAAAGTGCACATTTTGAGTGTTTTATTTTTATGACAAGGTTGACTTTTTTTTTCTTCTTTTCCTGTATCCTCTCTTTACTCTTCAATTAAATTAAACTTTTATTCCTCCCCGTGTATACATGTAATTAATAATTACTGTGATTAGAATTTTTACAAATCAACATACGACAGTGAGTTTAGTTTTGGCATGAATCTAAGAAATTTAAATTTTTAAAAAGTTAATATGTAATAGAATAGAATAATACAGGAAGGTATTTATGATGTTCATATCTAATTCTAACATCTCTATAATATGTTATGATTATTAGGATTAAGAACTTCAAGCTGATATCTCTTGAGATATATAATATTTGGGATACTTTATAAACCTATAGCATTTAGAATGAATCCGATAGAAACTCTCTAGGTCTATCAATGATTTTAATTATTGAAATCCCTTGATGGATCTGAAAAAACTTTAAACGTTATTTTTTAAATTTGAAATTGGACTATTATATGTTTCACCCGGTAATAAATATAGATATCTAAACGAGCTTCGATTCAAACCAAAGAGCATCTTGTTCTGATATCTGAGTCAAAAGTTATGTCTTCTAAAATCAAACATTTGACGTATACTTACACATAACTTATTATATGGATGTTAAAACCATAAATAAACACCGTAAATACCATCATTATATTATTTTTTTTTCATTACATATGAACTTTTCAAAAATTCAAATCCGCTAGTTCCATCAATAGGTTTTAATTAGTTCCATTAATGAATTTTGGTTAAAACTCATTGATAGATTTAGAGAGTTTTGATCGGATACATTCCAAGTGATGCTTTTGAACTGCCCCAAAGTCGATATGTGTCCAGAAATATCAGCTTGAAGTCATTAACAATAATGATCAAATGATTTTCAAAGTTTATGTTTTTAAGGCAATTGATACATACTTATACATAACTTATCGTAGGGATGCCAAAATCAGACATGAACACCATAAATATCTTTACTGCATTACTCTCTTTTATTATAGGTCAACTTTTCAAAAAATCTAAATCCTCTAAGTCTATAAATGGATTTCGATCAAAAATCTACTAATGTACCTAAAGAGTTTCAGTTGAACTCATTCTAATTCTAATGAATTTCTACAATGCTCCAGAGTCTAAATATGTTATTATTTATTATTTTTTAAAAAAAAAAATCAACACCACAACAGTGGTATTGATATTCAAATTATGATGCTAATTTCTAAAAATCAAACTACGATGGTATTAATTTTTAGAAACCAACACCATTATAGTATTAGTATTTAAAAACCAACATTATCGTAGTACTAATTTTTAAAAATTAATACCACTAAGAACTAGCATAATTAAGATGTGATGTTAATTTTTAAAAATTAATATCATAATGGTTATTGTACGCATACATATTTTATTTTTCTCGCTAGTTCTTTCTCTTTCACATGGATCATTTCTTTTCAGAGCTCCTGCTAATTAACTTCCATAACGGTAAACCTTGATGCTCTGTCCGCCTCTCACTAACACTCCACTGATATTCCTACTTTATGAACATTTTTCAATGAGTAATGCAGTGTGAAACTTGATCTGAAGACTTGCAATGAGTCCATTTACTTGTTCAATGCGTGTTGCGGAATACATCGTTTTGATCAGAAACATGCATGCTGGAGAGCCATAAAGTTGTTATATATGGTAGGGAAATTCATTGCGACGGTAGAAATTCACCTTGTAATCAAGGACGCTGACATTGAAATCTTCTCCACCTTTCTCCTCCTCGTGATGTGACGATTCCTGCAGAAAATAACACAAAGTAAAATGAACATAGGAAAAGTGAGGAAAAAGAGCATGTACCTGCTCTTTTTTTCACGGGAGGACACTTGTGGAGACCATGAGAAGGTGGGGAAGAACACATGGGAAAGTGGGCATCATGTCCCAGATCCGTTTATGTCCACTTGTGTCGGCTGAACCTAGTTAACGGAACTTGGCCGAAGTAGGGGGATCGGTCTTGCCAACCCGGCAAGGGTTAGGTCTTCGATAGGTTGGTGAGTCGAGTGCTTGACAAGTTGATTCAACTGGGCTGGTCGATGGGTTGGAGTGCTTGGCATGTCGGATGAACTCGACAATCAGCAGGTTGATCGAAGTGCTCGACTTAACATATCAGAATGCTAAGTTCATACTTGGCATGCCGCGTGAAGTTTATATTGATCAAATTTTGAAGAATGCCACCCGAGTTACCTATTAGGGCATTCAGAATGTTACATTGTTATAGCATCCATCACTTTATTAAAAAATATAGAGTAACTGTCCTATACTTATTATAACAATATTCTTCTTTCACCGACATTCATTTTAATATTAACACTGATTATTGATTATTTATGGATTCTACAATCCACTTAATCATTTTAAAATTCTATCATATTAAATAAATATATTTTAAAATGTTTAAATTATTATTATTAGTTTTAATAATATATAATCTTACTTTTAAAAATATAATTTTATTATTTTTCAAAAATAATATTAATTTTTTAATATATTTATTAAATAAAATAGATAGAAAATAAGATGCCCTATTACTTTCATCGATTTCAGATAGAAAATAAGACGATAGAGATTTTAAAAAAATAGACGGAGAGAATATTTAGAGAGTAGAATTGAAAGAGTAGTGAATTATAATGAAAATATGTGTATATATGGATGGATATTTATAGATGAAATTTTAAACTAGCCGTTAAAAAATAGTCATTAAAAAATTAACCATTTTATTTAATTTTTAATTTTAAAATTTACATTTTTTTTAAAAAAATTATACACATGGGTGAGCCAGCCCTGACCCACCCCATGCATGCTTGAACACGTTCAAGACCTTGAACGCGTTCAAGCGGATGAACGCAGAGTTAACATCTGTAGTGCGGCGTTAAATGAATAGTGTGGCTATAATGCGGCATTAACGCTACGTTGCAGATGAACTTACAAGCTATATATAAAATGAATTGATATATTTCCAATATTACTATTTAGTACCATTTCAACAACATTGGATGCTTAAAATACAACAACTTAATATAATAACCAAATAATAGACTTAATTATAGCAGTGATTCCTTCAAACTTAATTATCGTGGAAATGACTAAGTAATTTCCGCAAAGATGAAGATGTGGCACCGCGACGTAGCTTCATCTTCACACTTGGAAAAGCTATATATCTTAGACTTGGGATCCATGGCTGACTTTCATCCCCCCACCTTTCACATTCATTTGCGGGTTTAGATTTTTGTAATCTAGCTAGATTTTTTGGAATCTGATTGTGATTTTATAAATTATTAGAAACGAAAAGAAACTCTTTTTCTTATTATGGTCAAATATGAGAAACTTCTCAGAATTGAGTTTAAGAGGTTCCACGATTGGCTCAGCTAGCTGGTGGGTGTATGGATAATAACGGTAGAAGTCAGGGGTCAAATCGTGATAGGGGATTTAATTATATTTTACTGGACCTGGACAGGCTTTAGAGGGCTACTGATATGGTAGTTCTATAATTTTTTTTTAGAAGTGAGTCTACTCGTTTAAGAAAAGCATTACAAATTACAATCCATTTTTCTTAATTATTTATTATGATTATGACAAATTGTATGAATTATGTTATTATAATAGTGATGCTTATACTCACAGAACGACAGGTTGTCTTATTAACAAGGTTTAAGTTTAATAATGAAAGTCTTGGGTGGACACTAACAGTTGTTATTTCGTATGAAACTTTTTTTTTTTAATTATTTTGGGTCCTTTTAGTTGACTAATTAAAGTCGTAAAGTAATTTTCTTTGATGTGTCACAAAATTCACTTAGCAAACAAACAACAATTATAAATTAAATAACAAGTAAATAAACAGTAGACGCCAGTTGTTCTTATCAGGTTATCACACTTGTTTTTTTTAATAAATCTTGGCTTGTGAAGGCCAGCTTGATGCAACCGTGACGTTGATGCCGTGTGACTTATAAATTATGAGTTTGAGTTATAAAAATAGATCCAATGTAATTGGATAATTCCTTGAAACCTGCATAAGTTTACAAACTTTATCCTTAACCCTTTATCAAATGCATCTATCAACATCGACGTAGAAAACTAAATGATAAAAGAAAAATTAAATATATCTTTAAATGACCATAGAATGGTTATAGAACTTGAGCTTATGCAGAATACATCTAAAACTGTTCCAACATAAATGAAAGGTAACTCAATACAAAATATATCGTAAAAGAAACGACCAATACAAATATATGAAGATGTGCAATAGTATAAATGGAAGAAGTAAGCGGGAGAGACAAAACGACACTAGGGTACGTGAAGAAGATGAAGCTGACTTTGCAGCAAGATGAAATGATATTTGTTGGAAGATGAAATACTACTTGTGAGTGGAATAACAGTACTTATAGCCCCGGATAACGGTGTGATGGTTAAATCTTTCAACAAATAATTAAGGGATCTAAAGTTTGATTCTTAACTGTGACACACTGCAAAAATTTTTTCCTCCGGTGAAAAGCAAGCGTAAAAATATTGACCGTCTAGATGAACTTTTATTTACGCATTCTGATTTAATTTGATGGCCGATAGAAAATTTTTATAGGACCAAACCAATCACTCTAGGATTAATCGGTTTGAATTATATATATATAATTTTCTGATCTATTTTTTTGGAGTGATTAATCTATGAGTTGGATTTCTAATCTAGTGTTTAATACTATTAAAATTATAATACGTTAGTTATATAATTTTCAAACTAATTAAATATATATCTTTTATCTCATGGATAGTTTAATAAATAGTCATAATTTTTTTATTTATATAATTGTAGTTTTATCTCTTCATATTTTAAATTTTAAAAAGTATATAAATATATTTTTAACTAATTTTAGTTTTTAAAATTATTGATTTGATTCCCCATACTATCATGTACTTCATGGTGATAAAAAGTTATTCGATCACTCCAGTGTCTCTGTCAGTCTCTACCCAGGTCAATAAAAAAGAGATAAATCATAGATGATTATTATTCTTGGACAGTTGATTAGTGTACGATGGAGGATAGACATCCAGCTATTAGCCATAATTTAACCCCGACCTCATAATGACAACACTACCTTACACTAACCAATTGTCCATCCCGAAAGGACTACACTATCATGTACTCCAACTTGAATAACTGGAGGATACTAAGTCTCAACTATTGAAGCAATATCAGATTGCTCAAACATTAGTGAACAAACAGTTACATGACTAACCAACTCCATAGAATGATCGACGATCTCCAAGTTATCATCACCAGTGTTCA
>JBBMJZ010413115.1:2146942-2163365 GCA_037833815.1 Zingiber zerumbet | reverse complement strand
AGCTGCACAATAATTAAAGTCACCAAACTCCTTGAACAAACTTTAGACCGAATAAGATTGAAAACTAATCGCAACTTTTGCATGACATTGCGACTGTAAACTAGATACACACCCACAATTTCTAATCTTTTAAGGATGAGAGGCTGTTAGGCATACATATCCTGTTGATTTGACCAAGGGTAACGTATTTTCTCAGACCGTTTGGATATTAAGCCTCTATTTCAAAAACGTTGATCCAAATATAGCGCTTACAGCAACAACTTAACCAAGAAAGCATTAAAACGCTAAAATTTCATTATAAAAAATACAAGAATAAACCGAATCTCATAAATTTCCCCTTTGTATATGCTAAAACGTCCTCAAGTACTAAAATTGCGTAATTTCCATGGCGACGCGGGCGACAAGCATACCGAGATGAACAAACGCGAGGATCTTCCTCGGAAACGTCCATGAGTGCGAGAAATGGAGCGTAGCCGATAAATCGGCGGCGAGGAGGCTCGGAGGATGGAGAGAGGGAGGGTAGGGTTCGCATGGCAGTCGAGACGAAAACAGGAGCCAATGGAAATGGCGAGGCCGGTGGTGGCAGCAAATTGAGGGCAGGAAGGAGAGAGAGAAGCTTGGTGAGAAGGACGAAGAGCCATCGGAGAGAGCGAAAGCTTACTGGGGCCTGCTCTACGCTCGCCTCTCCGCCACCACCACTGTTGGAGCAGAAGAGCCGAACCTTGATAACTGGAAACGTTATATATAATTAAATAGAAATAAAATATGTAAAAATGGTGGCAAACAAATAAATACACTTGACCCCAGTCTCAACCTCTGTCAATTCATCTCTGGACCAATACGAAGGAGGTAAATCACGGACGGCTACTAGACCGTCTCAGAACTCATAATGACAACACCTCATGCGCTAGTGCTAGACCATCCTAGGGGACAAAAAAATATGTGAAAATGAAGAAGCAAACAATAGATAATAAAAGTTGGGGAGAAATTAGAAGCCTTAAAAAAAAAATTTTACTATTATTATGATAATTTTTTAAATTATTATAAAATAATTTAAGTAAAATTACTTTTGACTAAAATAAAATTATTGTAGTAATTATTACAGTAGTCATTGCTAAAATAACTACCATAGCAATAAAATAAATATATCTTAAAAATATAATAAGACACCAATACGTTTTTTTTCTAAAAATATGTATTCTCAATTTACTATTTTTTCAATATTTAATTTATTGATTAATTTTGTGGGTTATCTGTTCAATTCTATGAAAATTTTTCATTGATCATAAATAAAAAATACTCACAATAAATAACTAATCAATCTAATAATATTTTTAGGACAACCATTCCGCGCTATCAAGAGCCGGGAGCGGTCAGAGGCTCAAATGTGCTCGCAATAGCTTGTATCTTATTGTTATATCAATGCACACTCGAGACTACCTTATAAAAGGCTTGGAAGGTACCTTCCATAAGCATGGAAGGTACGAGGCAAAATCTATCCCAAGCATTCTGACACTTATCTGCGATCGATTCTAAAATCTATTATGTGGAAGGCGTCTTCCATAGCCATAGAAGACGTCATCTATTAACAGTACCGAAACGTCTTCCATAGCCATGGAAGATGCCTTTGGGTACCGTTCACCCAAAGCCCGATTTACTTTCTTGCCCTGCAAATATGTGTTAGTCCAAATAACTTGCAAGACAAGTATTAGCACAAACATAGACAAATAATAAAAAGAGTAATTAGTTTATGTCCTCCCAGGATCAGAAACTAGTCAAAGTCTCAATCTAGGAATCCCAAATGGACCTAAATTGGGCTGACGTCTACTGTCCCTTAATTGGGACGCGTTCTCACAGTCACTCTCCTCTAGTAACTTACCTTTTGTCAGACATCTGGTCAGGCCGTCGACCAGTCTGGACTTCATGCCAACTATCTGGTCGACTCGTTGACCTAGCTGAACTTCCCTGCAACACTGAGTTAGCACAATAGATAAAATGGTAAAGTAGAACAATATTAATAAAATTCAAGATTCGCTGGTCCGGTCGACCACTCAATCACATATAACCTAGGGTTATCTTTCCCTAGGGTTGCCTAGCTTCATTCACTATGACTTCTATTGGCTGGCTTCACTCACCATGACTTCCTCCACCTAGCTTCACTCACTAGGGCTCGGCTTCACTCACCAAGACTTCCACCACCTAGCTTCACTCACCAAGACTTCTATCACCTAGCTTCACTCATTAGAGCCCAGTTTCACTCACCAGGACTTCCACTTTGCCTAACCTCCAGTTAGGACTAGTCACTTAGTAGACTTCTCACGTGCCTATCCTTTGATTAGGACTTACTTTCGCTAGTCATCTAGTCCTAACTAGACATCTCTCTTCCAAACATCAGGTCCTGTTTAGATCGACCCTTAGTCAAATTGACCAAACTTAGGTATATTGTCAAATATCGAAACCCTAGAAGTCGATTGCACTAACACTTGGCTCCTTTGCTTGTGCTATGGCCATATTATTGTTATAGTATAACACAACTGGATCAATAATACTAGGAACCACTTCAAGCTTTGCTATGAAGTTCTTAATTCATACAACTTCCTTTGTTGCCTCCAACTGGATTTCGACTAGCTTTCGATATTTCAGAATTAATTAATAATCCAACTAATTCTTATTCTGAAATAATTAATTGATTAATTTTAGTATACACTAAAATAATCAATTATAAATAATATTCATATCTACATGTTATGCACGCGACCCTATAGGTTTTATATACGAAGGCAGTGTAAATTCATACACGGACTTAGGTAACCGTCCAGCAATAATTTTTAGCCACCCAACGTGATAAAATTAATATCAGTCATAAATTATAAACCACAATAAACGTGTAATTCAATCTCCTCATTTAAGCCTACATCCCAATTAATTCGGTACATTATACATCATTACCAAATTAATTGTTTTACATAATTTTCAAGATATAATAGACTCTTCTTGAATGATAAAACTCATTCCTCCCATGACCTTGAATTGAGTCACTAATATCTCTATTAAGCGGGCAGGAAGTTAACTCCTAATAAAAGAGAACGATGAATTCTCTATTGACTCAACACTATTCTCTCTACACTTTGTCATACACCCAACTGTCGTATTAATCACAGTCCAATTAAAGACTGCTTTTAACGATGTCAAAGTACATAACTCCACGCATAGAATAAATGAAGGTCTTAAATCAAAAGATCAGTTATACTCGTTCATAAGAGAAATGACCAATAATACTTAATATATAGTGTCCTCTTAAGCGAGTCGTGTCCAGTGTACCTCTAAAATCAAGGCACTCTCAAATACAACTTGAATATCTATCCCTTGATCTATCTTGACCTAGTCATACTCAGCGTTGATCTACATATCCATGTCCCCTCTAGATATCTATCCGATCAAGGGCTGTTTTTAAATTGATATATCCATTAATTTGTGAAACTTTAGCATTAATCATATACGTACAGAAAAGTAAATAATTAATAATAAATACTTATCTTTATAAAATAATTATCCACAAAATACATAAGGAGTATCCTGGCAAATAAGTACACACACTAACACCTTTTGATACAAGATTGGAATTAAGATCTGTTAATTATAATTTCTTGAGTCTTAAATTATGGTTTATATAAGAGTTGTGTTTAGATGTTGAAAAATTATCTTTTATTTATAATAAAATTTCTTATTATTTGTAAACTCAACGAATAATATATTCCCTTCGTTAGTAGCATGTAGGATAATCGCTATCCTATTCAACGTCACCGATCAACTCACCCGCCTACTAGGCTAGGCCGACTTCCCCAACCTACTTGAATTGTTTGACTCGCTCAATCTATTAGGACCGTATGACCTATGCAACTCCCGCCTTGACTCTTCTAACGGATTCTTCGTTAGGGTTAATAGACGATAGATACCACTGTTTACCATCTAAAGGGCTGTGTTGCTTGCTAATGCAGACTTACAGTGGATAAAGAAAACAAAATGCATCTAATGAATTCTACATAGAAAAACTTCCTACAAATCTAAGGGAGATATAACTAAAATAAATAAATAGCATTCTGCATCAAATCACTTCAGAAACAAGTGTCATATGAAATAGCTGATAATCGAACTGCACATAGTTTAACTTCCAAATGCAAGGTAATGAGGATTCATGACCAAATATCCATCAGGCACCAAACAATGCTAGCGCTACGATAAAATATGTATTTAAAAAAAATAAAAGAACAGAATATAAGAAAAGCTATAAAAATAAAATTAAATCTATGTTACTCTAGAGCAAAGGGACTACCTTGGCCTTCCTAACAAAATAAGCAATTCAATTCAACTTCAGTCAGTGATCACATCAGATTCTACTGTCATGTATCCTACTTGGAGGATCAGTGTTTGAATAGCAATGGGATGTCAGTGCCAACTCAGAAGTCGATATCCAACTCAGAGGACCATTATTGGAATATCAGGTGTCAGACATACAAGGGATTCGAACATTTCAGAGCTAGCAGCAACCTACCTATTCCACTTTCAAATTGATGTTGTTGAACAAAATGAAATACCAAGAACTAAACCAACTAATCATCAGAAACCTCCTATCTTTCCAATATAGTGGCTGGGAAATTGTTTTCTAGTTGTGTGGTCCTTCCATTGCAATGATACAAAGCTTCTCAGACCTTGTTGTTACATTAACTAGAATGATATGGCGCCGATACCAATCCCACATGTGATTGTGAATCATTGAAATCTTCTTCTAAGAGGCTCATGCCAAGTTTTCTGTTAATGTGTTTGTGCTACACAGAAGATCATTCCAGAACAATTTAGGCATTGGATGATGCATGCCAGAGACAAACATTGAATCTTATAGCAGCACAAGGGCATGCACTTCTATCATGAATGGCAAGGTCAAGTAGTTGTGTAGTACAACTCTCTTACTTGCCCTTTAGCAGATCTCTCTTCAGTTTGTTTGCGGAGTCCCTCATATGCTTTCATGGTATTAGCAGAAAAAATCTTTTATAGATTCAAAGATCTGCCTCAAACTTGACTGAAGACTACTCATTGTCGATTCACTATGCAGTAGTTGATGAATTCTTGCCGGAAATCATCATTAATTTCTTTCTCCGCTTAAGAAGTTCCTAGCAGATCTGTTCCTTCAGTTTGTTTGTGGAGTAACTCATATGCTTTCATGGTATTTGCAGAAAAATCTTTTACAGCTTCAAACATATGTCTCAAACTTGACTGAAGACTACTCGCAGTGGATTCACGATGCACATATTCAGTTGTCGACAAATCCCTGCCAGAAATTATAATTAATTTCTTTCTCTGCATAAGAAGTTCTTGTTCATTTTCCATTGATCTTAGCTTGCCATCCATATTTCTGTTTACTAATAACCTCTGCTGCAGTAAAACTTTGTGGTCTTTCCAAATATTAAGGACATTATCTACAAAATCATGTGCTGCTTCAACAACAGCTCTTTCAGATACCATGTCTATGCTGGAAGACCAATAGTTACAAATGACAAATACAGGAGGTGCACCTAATTTTCCAGGAGAAAAAGGAACCTCTCCATCATCAGTAACCTCTGGTTCATAAGCTATACCTTTCTTCAGCCATTCATTCAAAGCATCGACATATGTCTTTTGAGCACTAACCCAAGCAGAGAAATCAGCAATCCATTCCACCATTGCTAGTTCTAAATGCTTTACTGTTTCCACATGAGTATCAGAAAGCTTTCCTCTGGACACAATAGAGTCCAGGTTTTTGGCCTCGGATATTGCTTGATATTGAATCTGATGGCATTCTAACATGACCGTCCACATTTCCTTAAACCTGGCAAGTTATACTGACAATAAGTTGCATTCATAGCAAAAACAAGGTATAAATTAAATTTTCTTACTAATCCAAAGTAATATAGCACAATTTACACTATTACATGCAAGCTTAACTAGACGAACAAGATAAAATATCTCTTAACACCTCAAGGAATAAAATATAAATCTCATACTAGACCATTCTCTTTATAATGTAAGATGATGATGATGAAGAAGAAGAAACATAAATTGATAGCTTTTACATCCAATCTCTAGAAGCCAATGGAACAGATACAAATTTGTTACTGATTATTACTTTAGTTATTTTCACTGAGATACAAGACAGTAGAAGGACAAGTTAGCTGATATTTTTTCATAAGATATGAAAATAGTTATAACTGATAAGGGTTCGAACACACAAAGCTCATATCAGATCCAAGTAAAACCAGTGTGGTTCCTCTGGTTTTATCTTTGATAGGAGTACCTGTTCCACCGCAAACATTTCCAAAACAATGAGATAACAGATGCATGAATAATGATAATCACATACCCAGTAATTAGTTCTTTAACTAGTAGCCATAATTCTCCATCCCTTAATTGACATATTTTACTTGAAATTGTGTCCACAACCTGAATAGCTACTCTTATCTTTGTAGATGTCTTCCTCATGGTAGTTTCGACAGCCTCAAGCTTTTCAGCTTCAGCACCCCTTTCACTCAAGTGCCTCAAGCATTGGTGTTTTCTTTCATATAGTACCCTCATCTCTTCTTCAACCTGCATATAAGGACAACATAAATTTATATGAATCAAGATAAGCACTTCTGTTTCCTAATTGAGCATAAGAAATGTTCATGAATGAATGTTTATAAAACAACTTGACAAATATTCAATAGAAGACTTTGTAAAGACAACCCACAACAATAAAAGCTTCAATACAACATCTGTAGTTTCATTCTGAAATATCTCAATAGGCAGACGCAAGTGCGGTTTACTATACAAGAATTCTCCAGCAGGATGCATGTGATTCCAATACAAATATTATGAAAAGCTGCAAAATTAAAGGCATTAGTTTGTTCAAATTATATTTTATGACACAATGAGCAAGGATGAAAATATATCTATATAGACATATGTTTCATTAGATACAAGATGAATTCAACCACTATGGCATTGTGATAGATTAATTCAAGAAACAGATCGTCCAAACATGTTTTAATTATGATGAACATCCAATAACCAAATGTGGATTTAGGCATAGAATGTAGATAGATGTCTATCACATTTTATTGCTAAAAATTAAGCAAAAAAATGTCATTGAGGAAGGAAGTTACTCATGGAAAGAAAAAAGAAAAATGTCTGAAGATGTTTGACCAATGAACTAAATATATGGTTTAATTATTTAGGCAGGAAAATGAACAAATAATCAAGTGCTATAACTTGTATAAAATTTATGAACTGCTATGTTTCCTGTGACAACCATAGAATTTTAATTCTCTTAAATCATTGCCACCAAATAAAACAAAAAAGAGTCAAGATCAGATGAATACTAGACCTAAAAAAGATGATCTTTGTACTAACCATGACTTCCTCAAGAAGCTTTTGTTCCCAATTGTAAAGCTTCTGCAATGTTGATGAAAGGCTGTTGTCTTCTTCATACGAAAGATCTTTGCCGGTAGAAGTCGAAAATAGAGAAAATCCACATATCATCCTGGCAGAAACTGTTTTGATAACCAAACAAATAGAAAATGTACTACCCAAATTAATCCACAAATGGATAAGATATATCGAGAAACAAATTGTAAAATAATTGCACCTTTATGCACAGAATTCTTCCGCTGATATTGAATCTTTCCCACTTCAAGAATCTTGGATGCCTGAACAGCCGATTGGGAAGCCCTATCAAACTGAATCTTGATCTCCTGCACGATCTCAGAATCATTTTGGTAATTCTTCCAAACCACAAATTCCTCAACGTGCCGCTCTGCTGGTTCAATCACCACACTCTTCTCGGCCACAGGAACCTCATGCTCCGAGCTACTCCCCGCCTCCACTGACTTTGACTTTCTGTTGGAATTCTCCCCGACACTGTCGTTGTCACCTTCTTGCAACCCGATAGCGGCCTTACTATAGTTCTCTCCATCTGCAGCGGCTGATGTGGATGCTGCGAACTTTGGATCTCCATAAGCTTCCTTGACCACTTCCTGTTCTTCGTCTTCCAGATCAGGAATGCCCTCCTCCTCCCTCAAGTCCTTTGAGCTGCGGCTTGAAGTATAGGAAGCATAGTAATTATCGTACGATTCGAACGGGTTGAGAAAGTCCCAGGTTGAAGCCTTGGGCGACGGGGGTGGTGGAGGTTCTCGAGGAGTAGGATTCTCACCTGCTCCCATGGTAGGTGGCGGAATGTTTGGAGGCGGTGAGGAGGAGCCAAAGATACCGCCACCGTAGTTGGCGTATGATGGATAAGAAGGATAGGAGGGGTAAAAGTCGGAACTTTGAGGGTGGTACAGGTAGCCATAGGTGCCGAAGCGTATCGGCTCGGAACTCGGAGGTTGCTGCTCAAAGGTGATCGACGGCTCCGCCGGACGGTTTCTCAAATAGCGGAGATTGACGTAGGACCGTCCAACGGGCGGAGTGTCATCCGCCGGGAGGTGGTGAACCGGAGAAACACTATCCGAGTGAAGGGGCGAATCGTCGTCCGAATCAGAATCTGAGGGGCGGAAATGAATGTGCGAGCCGGAGTGGGAACGAGAGCGTCCGCCGACGGCAGCAGAGGGGAGGGACACGGACGCCGGAGGAGGGGATGGGGTGAGTGGCGGGAGCGGGTCACCCTTCCGCCGGGCCGGGAGGGAGAGTACGGGAGAAGAAAGCGGGAGTGCCGCATTCAGGAACTCACTGAGCGCAGCGCTGACGGAGGCGAGCGATCGGACGTACGAGGAGTGCGCGTCCGCAAGACCGTAGCGACAGCGAATGACGTCGGAGAGGAGCTGCGACCGCTGGCGGCAGAGCGCCACCGCCGCCTCCTCCTCAAGCTTGGACCCCCCGCAGCCCATCACAACCGGAACAACCCCGAAAATCCACTCCCCAAGGCGACACCAGCCGCGACGATCACATCACCCGCACTTACCGGGGGGAGCAAGTGCCGGAACGGGCGGGGATCGGAGGGACTAAAAGGTGACGGATTCCGCCGCAGCAGAACAAGAAGCATGATATCACCAGCCGCGTCGAACAGTGCGTATGCGGCAGCCTTTTGCTCATGTTGCTAAATCAGAAAAGGACAAAACAGAGAATATTATCCTGTCCCACCGCTGCCCAGCCCATGTGATGACAATACTCATCTACTCTTTCCTTTCTTTACCTGTTCGTCCAAGGAGGTCTGGAACGATTTATGGGAGAAACTTCTTCCTCAAGACAATGAATCCTAAATGATTTTAAAAAATTGATATTAGATATTTAAGTCGGTTAATTTTAGGGGTGTTAAAAATAGATCCGACCTGACGACCCAATCCGAATCGATCCAAAAAAATCAAGTTCGGATTGGACATTTTCGAATTCCGGTCGGGTTCGGATTGGAAGGTATTCGTGTTGAAAATTTTTCAGTCGGGTTCGGATTGAAAGGTATTCGTGTTGAAAATTTTTCAGTCGGGTTCGGGTTGACCCGTGTTGATCCAAATATAGGGTTTAGTGGGGCTTTTTAGGGTTAAATCAAATTTTATTTTGAAAATTAAGATGTTTTATGTATATTAATATTAATGTTAGTATGATAATGATGAAATATTGAGATAAAAGTTAAGAATTATAGGAAAAATAATTCCAAAAAGTCATTTTGAATCTAATTTTTGGGTTACATAGGTTGGGTTCGGGTTGGGCGGGTTGGTCGGGTTCGGGTTCGGATTCAAATTTAGAGGTTTCGGATTGAATTCGGGTTCAGGTCAGATTCAGATTGGGTTATAAAAAAAATTTAACCCGACATAATCTGACTATCGATGATCAGCTTAAATTTAAAAAAAAAAATATTCGCAACAGAAATAATACACGATCCATTTTAATTGGTCATATAATTCACCGAATTGATGAATAGATTCACGTGAGAAGAGTTGTGTTTTTCTATATAATATTCATATCAAATTTTCTTTCACTGTATTTAAAATTTGTGTATAATTTAGTATACCTGTCACTATACATTATATCAATTATTTTAAAATTTTTATTATTTTTAATTTTTTTATTATTAATTTTTTTAAATTTTTATTATTATATTTATGAAATGAGTGGAAAGAGAGATTGAAAAGAAATATTATTTTACTTCTAGTTATAAAAATTTTATTTTTTCATTATCTAAATTTAAAGAATTACTATTCATATATTTAAATTTAGAACCTCCATAATGAATACATTAATGAGATATTATAATACCCTTTGGTTAATACCATTGTGAAAAAGCGTTATAATGCTTTTAAAATATTGAATGCATTTAAGTAAATATGGGGTGGGCTGGCTGACCCACCCATGTGTGTGTTTTATTTTTATTTTTATTTTTTAAATTTTATTTATTAAAAAATTATAAATTTTTATATTACTTTTTTAAAACTAAAATTATTTTTAGAGTAAGAAGATTATTAAAATAATAATAATTTTAGTATTTTAAAATATATTTATTTAATATAATATAATTTAAAGATGATTAAATAAATTGTGTAATTTATAAATAATAAGTGTTAATATTAAAAGAAATGTGAGTGAAATAAATACTTCATAGTAAGTATGTAGTAGTGAACTTATATTTTTTAATGAGGTGGATTAAGTTGTGAGTATTATAATGGAAGTGGGTTATGGATACCTTATAGAATAAATAGGATAGTTGATGTAAAATTTTTTTAATTATTCAATCTAAAATTTAAAATAAAAATTTTAGATATGATAATTAATATAAATACTCTAATTGTTACATGTGATGACCGGACAACGCATTCTCACCAAAATAGACAGGGTCGAGTTTGGTCAGGACCGAGACTATTCAGACCGGACGGTCTACTGCTGGTCTGCATCAGCATCAATATGCAATTTCTGGTGGATTTTTTGAGATCTCCCTCTCGTTCTGAAAGCGAACTGAACCAGCCCGCCGTCTATGTACCTGTCGTCCTATGTGGCCGAGGAAACCAGTTTGTGATCCGGAGGAGGGCATGACTATTTTCCTCGCCCAGAAGACAAACACTACCGCCAGGGATAAAAGGGCGCTAGCTGAGTCATTCTCCAGCGAGGAGAAAAAGGCAACGATGTGAGTGGAGGGCGGCGGTGGAGAATTGAGCTTTGGATCTTTTTGTCTGTTTGTCTGTCTTCCCCTTTAGGGAGGAGATAGAGAGCGAGTGGCCTTGCCCATTGCTTCCCCACGTAGAGTGGCAGAGCAGTTAGTGGAAGAACAGGGGTAGGGGTTGATTAATCAACTGCCTTCGCTTTATTACCAGTGGTTCATCTGCCATGCTCAGGGTGGATAAATAAATTTAAAGATAAAAAAATTAAAAAAATCCTTTTATTATTATTAATTATTAAAATGATATCTGAAGATGTATGTTTTTTCTCACTCGTGCTCCTCGTCTGTTTTCGCCTTCCGAAACTTAGATTGTCCTCGCTCTCGGTGGCCTACGAGTTAAAGCAGTGGCCTACGAGTTAAAGCACATCAGTAGAGGGTTGGTGTTGCCGATGCATCTAATCCGCCAATTAACTCAGCCAATGTAGAGATAGAGATAAGCAAGAATTCATATGACGGACCCTTGACCTAGTGAATAAGGAGGCCAAGTGGCATTCTCTACGACTTGATCAACGAAGGAGGTATTTGGCGATATTTGACCTTCCAAGTCGTTTCGGCTTCTGAGATGATCCGATTTGCTGAGCAATCAAGTTGCCAAGTCAATTCAACCAGACACAAAGAAGAATGTGGCATGATCCCCACTCATCCCACGACCTCCTCCCCACTCCCCAATGGTCTCATTCTCATTTTCCCATCATCTTCGTTCCTTCTTCCCATGATCTTCATTGATTCTTGCTCCCCTCACAATAATATTGTTGGAATAATCATGCTCGGGTCAAGGTTGATCAGTTTGACTAAGCTCAAGTTGACTCGATCTTGAGTTTCGATATTTGACAATGTATAAGGTTAGACAATGGGAAGTCCTAATTAAAGTTAGGCAAGGTAAAGTCTTAATTGGGGTTAGGGAAAAGGAAGTCCTAGCGGGACTAGGTGGTAGAAGACTTAGTTGGGAACCAGACAATAGAATTTCTAACATGACAAAAAATCATTTTCGGATGTGACGTGGAACTGACAGACATGATCTCTAAGTGACACAACACATCCTCTACCTGCTAACCTAGAAATAAAAGAAAAATAAGGGGTAGTGAGTACAAAATACTCAGTAGGTATAAGAAGATAGTGCATAATACTATATATAAGGAGATCAAAGAATACAGTCTTATATAAAGTACTTACTAACCAATATAAGTGTACTAGTATAGTCATCTGCTAATAAAAGCATAACAACTACATAATCCTCCACTAACATTCTCAACCAGGTTGATCCTGTCCGAAAGTCGAAGAGATAGAATGCTGGGGATGTGGTGCTCCTGCTGACCCGCGTGGATTCCGCTCTGGCTTGGCAACAAGATTCAACATCAGCTGAGTAGACATAACATGCGGACAGTGGAATCCCGGTTGAGCGGCTATCCCACTCGACCCAGCAACAGACATAGCATGCTATCTTTCGACATTCTTCTGGGAGATAGTGCCACTAACAAGCGGCATGGTCAGACAGAAGATCATACGACAAAAGCTTCCACTATCACTTCAGAGATATGCTTGGCTCATTGAGGTACTGTGTGAGAGACACTTTACTGACACGTCTTTTCAAGGAAAACTTGGGGATGCGTGCCCACCTTGGGAAGCATGCATGCGCACTACAGGAGCTCTATATAAAGGGGGTCCAAGCTTCAGTGGAGGTATGCAAGCAATATGTTGTTGCTACTGTTCACTTTGCTCTGCTTGCTTTTATCTACGTCGTCGGTGACTGACTTGAGCGTCGGAGGGCCAACGCCGAGGACCCTTTCTTGGCTCAGCACTGACGCAGTCTGTGTTGCAGGTTGGAGTGGAGTCCATACGGGGTCAACAGGAGCACCACATCTCAACATTCCGTCTATTCAACTTTCGGACATGATCATATTTGGCGCCGTTTGTAGGAACGTCACCTGCATCTCAGCCGAGAAGATGGAAGATGCTGAACGACTCACAACTGCGACGCTCACCAAGGAGGAGCTCGACATACTCGTGCAAGCCCGAGCGGCGAAGATAGTCGAGCAGTAGCAACAACAGGTGCTAGCTGATTGGCAAGCACAGCAGCCGACGACATCGGCAACTGAGAGACGAGCAGAGCATGAAGACCGAGCGGAGCAAATCTCCGTGTGGGGACAGAATAGAAGGCCGACCGGCACGCATGGGGAATTGCCGCCCATGCTGATCCCCTTCCATTGCATTTTGTTCGAAATGCCCTCGGAAATAGCCCAAGCGAACCAAGAGAGGGGATCATCTTCGGATGACGCTCTTGTTCGGGACGCATGAAAAGGCAAGGCGCCCTGAGGCAACACGTCACCCGAGCGGATAAACCGATAGTTCTCCAAGGAGATCTTACGGGACCCTTTGCCTAGACACTACACCCCGCTAGAAATCGGATCCTACAACGGGTCGACCGATCCAGATGACCATCTAGATAGGTTCGATAATGAGGCCACGCTGCACCAGTACGCAGATGGGATAAAGTGTCGTGTCTTTCTCACTACCCTGTCCAGAAGACTGTCGGACGACTCTATACGCAGCTTTAAGGACTTCTGAGCGGCCTTCTTGCATTATTTCGCTAGCAGTCGACGCTACTAGAAGACGAGTGTCAGCCTTTTCTCCCTAAAGCAAGGACCAAAAGAAGCGCTCCGAGCCTCCATACATCGTTTCAATTAGGTAGCCATGGACATTCCCTCGGTCTCATTCGAGACAATGATGAACGCCTTCACTCAGGGGCTCGTCGAGGGAGACTTCTTCCTATCACTCATCAGTAATCTGTCCAGGGACTTCAACCATATGCTCAAGAAGGCCAATGAGTATATAAATGTGGGAGAAGCCCAAGCGGCAAGAAGAAAGGAGGCACCGACCGAACCCTCGGTGACGACCAAGCACCGATCATCAAGCAGCTATCAGCCGCCCAGAGGGACAATGGCAGATGAGCAGCGACCACGCCAGGAACCCAGGACGCATGCCGTACAGCATGTGGATTCCGGTTGGTAGAAGGCAGTGAGGGGAAAGGTATGGACGCCAATATTTTTCTATTTCCATCAATCGTCGATGCACAACTCACGCGATTGTCGTGGTCTGACACCAATAGTCGGCTAACCGGCTCCAAGAGGATACCATCGCCGATCTCAATCTCTCGATCAGCGACACCGACATTTATCTATCGAGCGGCATGAAGATGTGAGAAGGGAGCTCGAGGGATGCCACCATCAACGGAGGAATAACACCTCCGCTCGGGAAAAAGAAAACAAAAGCAACGCTGCCCGAGGGGAAATATGCATGATCGTTGGTGGGCCGACCTGCGGAGACTCCAACCAAGCCAGGAAGTCGTATGCTTGACAACTAGAGATCCATGCCGTGGGATATAGCAAGGAGAAAGCCGAAGGACCAGAGATCAGCTTCGGCCCTAGTGATCTAGAGGGAGTGGAGATCCTTCACCATGACGCACTAATCATCCAAGTGATAATTGCTAATTACACTATTCACCACACTTTTGTTGATACAAGGAGTTCGGTGAACATCAATTTTAAGAAGGCGTTCGATCAATTATAAATCGATCGAAATGAGTTGCTGCCCATGACGACCCCGCTTTACGGTTTCACGGGTAACGAAGTATTGTCGCTCGAACAAGCTCGGCTGACCATCTCGCTAGGAACCCGTACCACATACTTCATCGTGGTGGATGCACCATTAGCCTACAACATCATCTTGGGACGACCGGCCCTGAACGAGTTCCGAGTGGTGGTGTCAACATATTGCCAAAAGATCAAGTTCTCTGTGGATGACCGGGTGGGCGAAGTCAAAGGTAACCAGCTGGCTGCTCGGCGATGCTATGTCGAGATGGTCAAGTCCGAAGCAAGAAACACTCGGAACAATCCATGCATAGAGATGAACGCCGTCACCGAAAGGCCTCCCGCCCTGGCCTGAGGAAAAGAGACTCAAGTTAGCTCAAAGTCGGACGAAGCTCAACATGGTGGACGAAACGCGGTCTGGAATAGCCATTTAGCCGGATGAGAGGTGTGTGAGTGAATAGTTATGTATATGTATTCCCTCTTTGAATGTAGGATAAGAATAAAAACAAAGGTTTCTACACTTTGAGCCAAACGACACATCAAATTGTCGAGTGGCGATGTTAAATCCTTATCTCCACCAACGGTCAAACGACGACCTTAAACCCCGGTCTTCACCAAATCATCGAGTGGCGACGTTAAACCCCGGTCTTCACCAAATCGTCGAGTGGCGATGTTAAACCCTTATCTCCACTGATGATCGAGCGGCGACCTTAAACCCTTGTCTCCACCGACGGTCGAGCGATGACCTTAAACCCTTGTCTCCACCGATGGTCGAGCAGCGACCTTAAACGCGTGTCTCCACCGACGGTCGAGCGACAACCTTAAACCCCGGTCTTCACCAAATTGTCGAGTGGTAATGTTAAACCCTTGTCTTCACCGATGTTTGAGCGGCGACCTTAAATCCTTGTCTCCACCGACGGTCGAGCGGCGACCTTAAACTCGTGCCTGCGTCAAATCATTGAGCAGTGACGTTAAACGCGGGTCTACATCAAACCATTAAGAGGTGACGTTAAACATAGGACTTCATCAAATTGTAGAGCGACGACGTTAAACCTGAGACTTCATCAAATCATCGAGTGGTGATGTTAAACCCCCGAGGTAAATCTGCACATCTTTTTCTTCGTCAACGGTCGAGCGGTGACCTTAAACTTGGGTTTTCATCAATGGTCGAGCGGTGACCTTAAACTCAAGCCTGCACCAACGGTCGAGCAGCGACTTTAAACCCAAGTCTTCCTCAACGGTCGAGTGGCAACCTTAAACTCATGCCTATGTCAAATTATCGAGAGGCGATGTTAAACTTGTTGAACCTTGTGGTTGTTTTGATGTGATCAACTAAGTTAGGTCCTGTTTGGTTTTGATCCCTGTGTCTAAGTGTGCAGGAGCTTAGGAGCACAGGAAGTCGAGCGGAAGACAAAGCTAGTGAGAAGGACGACACGGGAAGGGAGCCGACGGGCTCGGTGAGTCCGAAGGACGAAAGAGCTGCGGAAGAGTACACCGGTGGACGAGAAGAACGTGCGTGGCATTCGAGGGATGAGAAGCCGGGGAAGAAGTCTACTCGAGGAGAAGATTGGAAATTAGGTTCGGGTGAGCCCTATTTCGGTTGGCCGCAATCACCCAAGCAATCGGGAATTTGGAAGCTAAAGCAAAGATGAATAAATGCTAGAAAAGTAGCTGGAGGTGCCCT
>JBBMJZ010413115.1:2085346-2097007 GCA_037833815.1 Zingiber zerumbet | reverse complement strand
TATAGTGTTTTGGTTGATTTCTTGTTGGTGTTAGGTTGATATGGATTGGTATCGGATTCTATTTGAGATGTTAATCTATGATAACATGATTAATGAGTAAATAGTTATCTTGGATTGGATTTTCATATGTGATTAAGGTGGATAAATTATGTAGGGTTGATTCATGATGTGTAGTAGAGAGTATAATGGACTGTAGAAATTGATTAAGTTGTATCTGATGGATTAATGGATTGTGGATTATGGGATTCATGGATGATTCGATTAGGGTTTTCCCTAATTAGTTTGGGTTGAGATTTAGCTAGTTGTTGCATATGTAATTAGCTAAATTGTAATTATGTGATTTGTAGGACATTGATTCGAAACAAGCGTCTCGATGTGAGATTGGTTTATCACGATCTATAGTTAAAGGCGGGTACTTCCTGCCTTATCTCTTTAGTACATTGATCTTAGTGCATGATCTATATATTCGGATAGTTACCGTGTTTATCTTGACTCCACTCGTATTTTTCCTATGCTTAATGTTTATCCACTCGATCTTTGAGCTACTCGTTTCTATATCTATACAGTCTCTCGTTGCTATCTATAATATTTAGCATATACTAGATACCAAATGCTAGATATTAGATATTGGATATATGGATACTAGATACCATGCTTACTTGTTTTGACTGTTGTTTATTCATGTATCTTATTGAGCATACGGGCTTCATGTAGCATACGTGATTTCTATTTATATAAATATGATGACTGTTACATTTTACGCATCATGTCATTGCATGCATGCCGGTGACCATGTCTCCCTTGTGGTTGAGAGGGTCGTTGGTCAGGGCCGCACGCTCGACCACTCATGGGTAGTGGTAGCTGGAGTGTGTTGTTTGCCCTGTCATGCTCTCACCCACTCACTCATGGGTAGTGATAGCTAGAGTTGCGAGCAGTAGGGACCCCGTCGCAGATGTAGCTAGTTAGCTACTATGCAACTGTCTCCTCGGCCACTCGAGAGTAGTGGTAACTGGAGTGGTGTACAGTCTGCCACTGACCTGGCCTCTCGACCATACAGGGATCATGGTACAGAGAGGTGGGCGGAGTGACCATCCGTGCATACACTGTTATTGTTATACTTGCTTATGTTGCTGTTTGTTTACTAATGCAGTTCTCTTGCTATATCCATGTAATATACTTATATATATTGAGTTATATACCTATTGCATGTGCTTCGTCACTGGCTTACTTATTAGTAGTATACCTTACATGATACTCTTGTAGTTTGAACAATATTATTGCGGATCCTCACTATCCTTGATCTATCGTTACTAGCCTAGGATATGGTTTAAGGTATGGACATTTATTATTATATCATGGTAGTATCTGCTATTGTTCCTATGAAACTGTATACTTTGTATCTCTAGTTCTTTATTATGTTCATGCACTATCTGTCTATTACCTGCTGAGTCCCAGCACTCACCACCCCATAAACTGGTTTATTTCGCCAGGTAGCAGGCAAAGGAATTATGGAGTTGCCTGGAGATCTTGTCGCCAGTCCCATGTCACATCGAGCTTCTCCTACCGTTAGTGCTTCCATTCGCATTATTGGTTTTGTACTTGTTATTGTATTTCTGTATTCTTTTATATGAAGTTTTATTTTGTGGTATCTTGTATTTGATTAGGTGATGATGTGTCAAGATGAGTCAGCTCGCAGTTAGTTATTTTGTTTATTTTATGTTCGTTATTTTGTGATTTCCACTGTGTTATGTTTCAGCTGTGTCGGCTGTCTAATAAACTGCGTTGTTGTGTTTACTTTCAGTTGTGTAACCTGCTATTAAACTACGTGGTTGTTTTTATATCCAGCCGTGTGGGTTGATGTATATTGTTGCTAAGTATGCTTGTGGATATATGTATATATGCTTCAGATTGTCACCGATACAGGGGAGATGCTGCTGAAATTTTATCGTTAGGGATTCCTCTGGGGTGATACTGATCAGTAGGCTAAGAGAACGCTGATTGAGCACTCAAAAGAATGCCGACCGGGCATCCGAGAGAATGTCAATCAAGTGCATGAGAGAAAGTGGATGGTCATTATAACAGGCCATGTGATATGACTCTGCATTCAGTAGCGATTTTGTTTTATGTTGGGCTTGGTCTAGTCAGTCGGACTTGTGCCTCCTTCGACTAGACTTGAAGGGGAGGTTTATGATGTGGATATATCTAGAGGGCCTAAAGGAAATTAGGGGAAAGTGGATGGTCATTTTGGTCAAATGCTACCTAGGGATTAAAGGGGGGTGCTGTTCATGTGCAAAGATGCTAAGGCCGCACGCATAGGGAGAGGGGCAAGCTTCTTGGGGTATTTAGCTCCGCGACCACGACGAAGGTGCAGGTGGACGCACCTCGACACCACATTCGTCGACTTCCTTCTCCTTCCTCTCTCTCCTGTGACTAGGTCGCTGCTAATGGTACGCTTTGCCATCGCTCCCCGCATACATATAACCACCTTCACTGCCAGACAGGCCTTCGGACGCCGCTGCTGGACGCTAGTGTTGCCTCCCTTGTCTCTTGACACACGTCGTTGATCCTGTTGGGACCGTTGGGCCGACTAGAAGGCGGTTGAATAGCCCTGCACAAATAAAAAGATAATACCCTTCTCGGACTTAAAAGAACACTTGCGTAGAATGAAATAAAGAAATGAACTAAAAGACGAGGCTCACAACTTTTACTTGGTTACAACCAGGGAGGCTGTTAATCCAAGGAAATGGATCACACTAAGTATCTCTTTCAGGTGGAGAAGCCTCTTACAGCAATGATGTACAGAAAATGAGAAGCTAAAAGACAACTAGAGCGTATACAAGTGTTGTATGCAAGAAATGCTTGTTGTTCTAAAGCTTCTGGACCAAGGCTGTATTTATAGCCTTGGTTGGGGTGCCTGGAAAGGTTCCAGGTGCCTTAAAGGGGATAAAATTTTATCCCCTTTGCAATGGATCGTGGCCAAATGCGGTTCAAATAAGATTTGATTTCGGGCGCTTGGAATGGTTTCGGGAGCCCGGAGTCCGGGCGCTTGGACTGAGTCCGGGCGCCCGGACCAGAAATGTCAACCTCGTTGACTTGTTCAGTCCGGGCCTTCTGCTTCAGTTCTACTCGCTTCAGTCCGGGTCTTCCGCTCTGACTCCGCTCGCTTGGGTAATCTCGGCCATCCGGAATAGGGCTTACTCGAACCTAACTTCCGGCCATCTCGAGCAGCCTTCCACTCTGGCTTCTTGTCCCTCGGAATCATCGCGTGCTTCCTTCTCATCTGTCAGCGTACTCTTCCTCAGCTCTCCATCCCTTGGGCGCACATAGCCCGTCGGCTCTCTCCCGTGCCGACCTTCTCGTTAGCTGCGTCTTTTGCTCCTTGAGCAATCTTTCGCTTTGGCTTCTCGTCCCTCAGAAACACCACACACTCCCTTCTCGTCCGCCAGTGTACTCTTCCGCAACACCTCATCCCTCAGGAGCACCGAGCTCGTCATCTCTCTCTCGTGCCATTCTTCTTTCTAGTTGCGTCTTTTGTTCGATTTCCTGTGCTCCTAAGTTCCTGCACACTTAGACACAGTGTTAAAATATAACAAGACCTAACTTAACTTATTTGATTACATCAAAACAACCTTGGGGTTCCAACACTATCAACCAAGGATCAGTTGATACTAGAGTAATAGAAGAATTTAGATATACAAGAGAGCAAAATGGATTCTCTGTAAGCTATGCTAAAGTCTATTAAGTCCTAATCAAAATTAGAAGCTTATAAAACCAGAGAGGATGAATAGTTTGAGGCTAGACGAGTAACTTACCTTCAATCTCTCGAGTTTGGCTTGAAATTTGACCAATGCACTATAGAGATGCTTAAATATGGAGCCGAAGGAACCATCACACAACTTCGCAAGGTGGGCTACTTATTGGCCAATCCACCTAAATACTTCTTAAACTGCCAGCAAATTTTAGATGAACTCTCAATCGACCTCTTCATCAAACTTGATTGATAAGAAAACGTAGCAATACTTGTGCGCTGAGCACATGGGCGTGTGGGTGGGTGGGTAGGGGGCACGAAGCTATAAAACATGTTTTTGTAATCATTGTATTCTCTGATTTCTTATTAATCTTATACTTTATGTTATTGATCAAGCAATTGGGTTTGCAAGATGAGTTCTAAGTGAACACCACTTCACATGGTGTGTCGAGCGAGTGACAATTTATATAAAATATGTTGATTGATTAAAAGGTTAGGAGCTCATACATGTGAGTGATCATACTTATAACTCTATCGGGCAAAATAATTCGCCCGGGCAGCTTAAGAATATGGGAATTAGGCGTGTGAGAAGACACGTTTATAACTCAGTTGGGTAGAATAACTTAGCTGGGTCGCTTGAGAGTTTGGAATATAGGCGCTAGAATATGCTCGCTTATAATTAGGCCAAACGACATGAGAGTCTGGAATATAGGTGTGAGAGCATGCTCGCTTATAACTTGACTGGATAGCTCTAGAGTCTGGGATATATGCACGAAAGCATGTTCACTTATAATTTGATCGAATGGCTCGAGAGTCTGAATATAGGCGAGCAAGCATGCTCGCTCATAACTTGGTCAAATGACATGAGAGTCTAGGACATAAGTGCTAGAGCATGCTGGGTTATAACTCGGCTGAACGACATGAGAGTCTGGAATATAGGTACAAGAGCATGCTTGCTTATGACTCGGTCGGGCAGCTCGAGAGTTTGGGACATTCATGCAAGAGCATGCTCGCTTATAACTCAGTCGAATGGCTTGAGAGTCTGGAATATAGACGTGGGAGAATGCTCACTTATAACTCGGCCAAATGGGTCAAGAGTCTAGAACATGGGTACGAGAGTATGCTCGCTTATAACTCGGCTGGACTGCTCAAGAGTCTGGAATATAGGCACAAGAGCATGCTCGCTTATAACTCGGTCAAACAGCTTGATAGTCTGGGATATAGGCGTGAGAGCATGCTCATTTATAACTCGAACGAACGACTTGAGAGTCTAGAATATAGGTGCAAGAGCATGCTCGCTTATAACTCGATAGAACGTCATGAGAGTTTGAAATATTGGCATGAGAGCATGCTCACTTATAACTTATCCAAATGGCTCAAGAGTCTAGAATATTAGCATGAGAGCATGTTCTCTTATAACTCTGCCAGACAGCTTGAGAGTCTGGGACATTGGCGCAAGGGCATGCTTGCTTATAACTAGACCGAACAACTCGAGAGTCTAGAATATAGGTGAGAGAGCATGATCGCTTATAACTCGGCCGAACAACTAGAGAGTTTAGGATATTGACGTGAGAGCATGCTCGCTTATAACTCAGCCAAATGTCTCGAGAGCATGCTCGCTTATAACTCGGTCAGACAGCTTGAGAGTCTGAAACATAGACACGAGAGCATGCTTGCTTATAACTTGGGGGAATGACTTGAGAGTCGAGGACATAGGCATGAGAACATGCTCGCTTATAACTCGGTTGGATGGGTCGAGACTCTAGAACATAGGCGCGAGAGCATGCTCACTTATAACTAGCCAAATGGCTTGAGAGTTTGGAATATAGTGTTGGTGCAGGGAGCACCATACGATCAAACCTTTGTTTTGATAATGGCAAAGGGTTCAATAGTTAAGTTGTTTTGTTATCTAATAAGTTAAACTGAGCTTGCAGGAAAGTCCTAAGTTGTCTTAAGCAAAAGTCCTAGCTGCGTTTAGGCAACGAAGTTCTGGTCCAGGGGACTGGGCGAAGTCTTGGCGAGTTGAAGACTTTATGTGAAATCCTAGAGTCAGGATTCTAGGTGAAAATCCTGAGGGTCGCGGACACCAGATGGAAGTCTGGACGGATCATGGAGCGGACGTTCAGTAGAAAGTCCTGGGATCTCGGATGCTAAACAAAAGTTCAGATAGTCTGGAGGACTGGTTTGATAAAAGGTAATTTCTCCTAAGAGGAGTAGCTGAGGACGCATTCTCTGAAGGGGGAACAGTAGGCGTCAGTTCAACCTAGAATTTTTGGAAAATCCGAAAGTCAGAGCCAGACAATTCGGAGACCGTTAAAGTTACATTTTATACTATTTACCTATTTCTATAACTCTATTTTGCAAAAAACTAACATTTTGTAGGTTGAAGTTTGCGGCCTTAATCGGTCGACCGAACCTCCAGATCGGTCGATCGAACCCAGGATATTAGACCAGCTTCCGGCTAACTTTCAATCAAGGGATCGGTCGACCGAACCATAGGTTCAGTTGGCCAAATGATGGATAGGCGCTGACTCAATCAGGCCGGGTTGATCGAACCAGATAAGCCAGCGAGGAGAGCGAGATCGTTCTACCGAATGGGTGGATTGGTCGACCGAATGAAGACTCATCCGAAGTGATAGCATTTAGACGAAAAGCCAGGCAGGTTCAGTAGGTTCGATCTACCGAACAGTTGGATCGGTCGACTGATAAGTTTCAAGTTAAAATTGATCCTGAGATCAGTAGATCTGGATTAGACTCCACTCTACTATAAAAAGAAGCCTCGACTAGCACTTCGTATCACCAAAATTGGACAACTTCTACTCTCTTGTGCGCTGCTCCGAAACGATTCGATGACATCCAAACGTTACTATGATAATCAATGAACAACTACTAATCCTTTGTTGTTGGTAAACTTTGTTGTTAATCTCAATACTTGGAATTGTGATATTTGTAAAAATTTCTCGAGCTTATAGTGATTGCCCAACGAAAGCGATCAACGATCGTGGTCCTTGGAGTATGACTCATCATAGGCTCCGAACTAAGTAAATCTTACTTGTATTTGTGATTATGTTTTTATCTTCCACTACATTTCATTCTGTGCTTTCCAAAAAGAAAGGCGAAATAGCCATGAGCGCTATTCATCCCCCTTTAGCGTGCATCGATCCTATAATTGGTATTAGAGTGAGACCGCTTTGAATTGATGAAACCACTGTTCAAGCAAAAATTTTATATTTTTTCCACTAGTGAATATATTTTCCTTTTTTTATGGTTTTGAATATTGAGATTTTGGAATCAATCGAAATCAGTGATTGCCCAACGAAAGCGATCAACGATCGTGGTCCTTGGAGCAGGACTCGTCATAGGCTCCAAACTAAGTAAATACTACTTGTATTTGTGATTATGTTTTTATCTTCCACTACATTTCATTCTGTGCTTTCCGAAAAGAAAGACGAAATATCCATGAGCGCTATTCATCCCCCTTTAGCGTGCATCGATCCTATAATTGGTATTAGAGTGAGACCGCTTTGAATTGGTGAAACCACTGTTTAAGCAAAAATTTTATATTTTTTCCACTAGTGAATATATTTGCCTTTTTTTATGGTTTTGAATCTTGAGATTTTGGAATCAATCGAAATCAGTGCTATCACCCCTTCTGATAATCTTTCTCGATCTAGTTCATTATTTCTCGAAGTTGGTGCAACACCACTCGAGTTCTTTAGTTTTTCCCGCACTACTAATCCAAGAGTCAGTCTTGGAACATACGTTATTTTGTGTGTGTGTGTGAGATTATCTATCAATGACCCACCAAGAAGGCTATAGTACCACTGTCCCACCCCTTTTCTCCAGTGAGGACTTCAGATATTGGAAGAGCTGAATGAAGTACCACCTCAAAACACAGGTGGAAATGTGGATAATAATCTAGATGGGATTCATTTATCCCCTCGAAGACGGAGCACTCATCTCCTGTGACAAATGGGATGCGCCAACCAACAAGAAAATTGAAGCCGATGTGAAGGCAACCCAGGCCCTCCAATATGGCTTAACCAAAGAAGAATTGAACTGGTTTGGCCCCTTTAACAATGCCAAGAAGTTATGGGAAAAGCTAATCGAGTTGCACGAGGGCGCCTCCGACACTAAGGTAAGTAAACGGGATCTAATTCTAAATAAATTATATAATATAAAAATATAGGAGGGTGAGATGGTGAGTCAACTACATGCCTGAATCCAAGATCTACTCAACGACCTCCACGTGATTAGACAGAAAAATAAAAAATCATGACATTATCAGATACACACTTAATGTCTTTCGATGGAATACTTTGTGGGCATCCATGGTTGATGCTTACAAAGTATTTAAGGGTCTTTCAATAATTAAATTAGATGAGCTATTTCAGAATTTAAACTTCATGAACAAACTAAGGCACTGCTGGTTGAGAAAGGTATTGCTTTGGTCACAGGTATAAGCAGAACGAGGTAATCAAAAATCAAGTGTCGAACCGAACCTGAGTCCGAAGACGAATCCCACTTGGAAGAAGACAATGAAATTGCCGCCGAACTCGTGAACCTAGTTCAAAAGTTGTACAAGAAGAAAAAAAAGATTCACCAAAAGAGAGATCAAGAAGGTGATCCAGTGAAAGACAATGCAACCAAGTCCAAAGGCTAAGTCTGAAGTCACCTGCTACGGCTGCAACAAGAAAGGACATATCAAGGCCAATTACCTAAACAGAAGGAAATGAAGAAGAAATGAAAGAAGAAGGCACTACAGGCAATGTGAGATGAATCTTCATCAGAAGATTCTGATAGATCTCAAACAGACAAGCTTCCTCTCACTTCCGACCTCAGAACAAGACATTAAGTTTGAAACCGAGAGTGAATCAGAAACCAAGTTTGAGAGAAGACATAGATTTGTATCCATTTCCGAATGGCCTAACCACGCTGTAAGTTCTTCTCAAGTAAATAAGTTATATAACCTAGTATATTATCTCATGCGCAAGCTAGCCAAATTTAACGTCCGGGGCAATTCACTCCAAAAAGAGGTAACAACCCTTAAGGAAGTGACTAACCCAAGCTCCTTGACTGAATCTGTTCAGACTGGAACTTCAAATCAAGTCTAACAACTTGAGGAAGAAAATTCTCGTCTGAAAAGTCAAGTCATGGACCTAAAGAATACATTGGAATGATTCACCTTGAGTTCCAAGAATCTTGATTTGATTCTTGGAAAACAAAGAGCTGTATACAATCGATTCGGACTTGTGTATAAGGCTAAACACAAATTTAAATCTTATTTGTCTCTCGTTAATCAAACAAATAGAAGAGTAGTCCAAGCATGGGTCCCTAAGTCTAACTTGATTAATCAAGTTGGACTTGATCAATATTGGATCCCCAAGGATCAAATCCACTACCTTGATAGACCTTATTGAAGCTATAATCCAGGGGGAGATAATAGAAAGATCATCTTCATTATTAGATAGACTTGTTTGATGTTTACTTTACTGCTTTCCTTATTCATGCTTAGATTAGGGTAGATAAGGACTTCGACTTGATCGACACTTGACTAGTTAGACCTAGGATTTTCAGAAAGAAAATTAAATATTCAATTTCTTTAAAAGACTTTGTCTAGAAGTAGCTATTGCTCTAATACCCAAGAAGGTTTAGTGTCTCACCATAGCCTGGAAGTTATTTATTGAAATGAATATTTAATTGACTAACTGTTAAACCTTAGTCTAACTCAAATATAAATCAATTCTTATATTTTAATCTAAATTGAAGATAAAATTAATCATCTCTCAAAAGTTATAAGATTCCTTAATTGACAATCTAGGAAAAGGGTGAAATGAATTTAGGTTTAAAATTAGTTAATTAAAACTTAAACCTAATCAAACTTAATCTTTAAATCAAATCAAACCTAATTAAAATTTAAATCTAATCAAACTTAATTAAAATTAAAACCCATAATTATTAATAAAATTCAAAAACTTAATTATTTGTTAAAAAACTTAATTATTTTTAAAATTCAATCTTAATTAAATATTTTTCAAACTTCAATCTCTTAAATATTTTTTTTCAAACTTAAATATTTTTAAAATTTAAACTTAAATATTCAATCTTAAATATTTTTCTAAATTCAAACTTAAATATTTTTTAAAATTTAAACTGAAATATTCAATCTTAAATATATTTCAAAAGTTTAAACTTAAATATTCATTGTTAAATATTTTTTAAAATTTAAACATAAATATTTTTCAAAATTTAAAATTAAATATTTTAAAATTAAAACTTAATATTTTAAAATTAAAACCTAAATATTTTTCAAAAATTCAAACTTAAATATTTTAAAATTTAAACTTAAGTATTCTGAATATCAAACTTAAATATTTTAAAATTCAAATATAAATATTCTAAAATTTAAACTTAAATATTTTTCAAAATTCAAACTTAAATATTTTTAAAATTTAGAGATAATATTCTCAAAATTTAGATTAACTCCATCTCACACAAACTCATGATGCTTAACATGTTTGATAACTTAGAAAGGCAAAATGAAAAATCAAGAAAATAGATAATTACTTTTATATTTTTAAACTTATATTTTTCATGCTTGGACGGTCATAATCATTAATCAAAGCATTAAATGACTTAAACTCACTGTCCCCTATAATTTAAACTAATTACTTAAAAAAATATTTTGAGGAGAGAAATATTTTCAATATTTGTAAATGCAAAGCATTTCTAAAAATTTCAAGTCAAATTTTTAAAGGCTAAGGTGTGCAAAAACTTAAGTTTTTTTTTTTAAATTAAGTATCTTCAAAAAGTTTTTTTGGGATAACTCTAAGTATTTTTTTTCATGAAACTAAGTATATTTTCAAAAGTTTAACTAAAGTTAAGTATTTAGCTAAATATTTTCAAAAATATTCTGTTTAGCTAAGTATTTTTTAAGGATTTTTTTTTCAAAGCTAAGTAAGAAATCCTTTTCAAAGCTAAGTAAGAAATCCTTCTTAAAGCCATGTATTTAGCTAAGTATTCTTACAAGGAAATTTTTTAAAGTTAAGTAAGAAATCATTTTTAAAACTAAGTATTTTTCAAAGAAAACTCTTTTTAAAGCTAGTTCTTGTAAAGAAAGTTAAAGTGATGATTTCATAGGGAACTTAAAAGTTAAATTTTTGAGAAAAGATTAAAAATTAGTTTTTCAAAATTAGTACTATCTTTACAATTTTTCCTATACTTCGTATTCTTTTTTATTTATGTTAAAGGAGAAGAGAAAGGTTAAAAGTTAAGTCAAATATAACATAACTTAATACTTTTTTTTCAAAAGATTGAGGATTAAATTAAGGGGGAGCATATTTACTTTATTGCCATTTTTTTTATTTTTGCAATTATTTGTTGTTATGTTTTACTTAACTTTGAATTGTGTTGTCAAAATAAAAAAGGAGGAGATTGTTGGTGCAGGAAGCACCCAATAATCGAAACTAAGTTTTGATTATGACAAAGGATTCAAAGTTAAGTATTATTATTATTTTAACAAGTTGAACTGAGTGTACAGGAAAGTCCTAAGTGATCTTAGGTAAAGAAAAGTCCTAGTTGATGCTAGGCAGGTGGAAAGCCCTAGCTGAGGTTAGACAACGAAGTCTTGGTCCAGGGGAGTAGGCATAGTCTTAGCGGGTCGAGGACCTTGGGCAAAATTCTAGGGTCGAGGGTGCTAAGTGAAAATCCTGGGGGTAACGGACACCAGGTAGAAGACTGGATGGGTTAGAGATCAGATGTCCAGCATGAAGTCCTGATGTCTTGGATATTGAGCAAAAGTCTAGATGGTTTGGAGGATTGGTCCGACAAAAGGTAATCTCTCTTGAGAGGAGTAGATGAGGATGTGTTCCTCGTTTGGGAACAGTAGGTGTCGGTTCGACTTAGAATATTCA
>JBBMJZ010413115.1:2031594-2043379 GCA_037833815.1 Zingiber zerumbet | reverse complement strand
ATCAAAATACAACTCGAGTCAAGTCAACTCGAGTCGGGTCAACCAGGTCAACCTTGACCTAAGGTTGCACCAACATTCCCAATATTCAAACAACACATAATATTTGTGAAGGGTGTGTCTATGGGGAGATGCATAAGTTTCAATTTCCAAAATTGTCATAGAGAGCATAAGCACCACTGAAACTTGTTCATTCTGACATTTTTGGACCAATGCAAACTCCCACTCCTAGAAACAAGAAATATTTTATTACCTTTGTCAACAACTTCACCAGAATAATGTGGATCTATTTCCTCAGTCAGAAGTTTAAAACATTCTCTATCTATCTACAATTTAAAGCACTTGTAAAGAGACAAAGTTGTTTTCTTATGAAGACTTTAAGAAATGATCGAGGCTATGAATTTCTTTATAATACATTCATGGAGTATTGTAATGACAATGACATAAAAAGACAACTGACAGTTAGTTGATGTTCTCAACAAAATGGCATGGTTGTGACAAACAATCGCATGATTGTGGAAATGACAAGGAGCATGCTCAAAAGCCAGGGAATTCCAAATCAATATTGGGCAAAAATTGTACATACAACTATATATATTTTCAATCGATCACCAACTAAAGTTGATCACCAACTAAAGCTGTCAGAAATAAAACCTCGTATAAAGTTTGGTACAATAAAAAAAATCAGGAGTTAATCATCTTAGAATATTTGGTAGAATTGTATATCGGCTTATACCATTGCAACATCATGAGAAATTTGATAAGAAAGGTCAAAAACTTCTTTTCATTGGCTACAATGATGAATCAAAAGGATATCATTTGTTAGATCCATAAACAAACAAACTCATTATATCTTGAGATGTTATTTTTGATGAATAAGCTACTTTGGATTTGAAAGGGAAAGAAATTGTCAACTCAGAATCATCTTAGTTTTGATAGTCAAGTGTCATCTTAACATGGTCCATCTCAAATCCACAATATTGATCCAGTTCTTGCATCAGAATCTCCCATTTTTAATGAAAAAGTGATTTAGAAAATTCTCCAAGAAAAACCATATTACTAAATGAAATCTAACTAAGTTGGATTTTTCTCTTATGAGCCTCAAACTTTTGATAAAAGTAATGCATGATGAACTGTCCACAATTGAGAAAAAAAACATGGGAGCATGAAAGACCATTGGTCTAAAATGGGTCATTAAAATTGTCACGCCCCGGGGGGGCTCTGTCAGAGGAAAATCCGGCAGCATCTCCCCTGTACCGGTAACAATCTGAAACCTGAATACACGGCTCTTAGGGCCTCTCAGCCCTCAGCCAACACGGCCAGAACATATACAATAAAATAAATGGACATTCCACACAGTTTATAATAATACAGCCTCAGGCTGACTAAACGTTAATCACAACCATGCAGTTTATAATAATATAGCCTTAAGATAACTAAACATCAAATTCAACCACGTTGTTTAATATAAAACCTACTCCACTACAACGAGGAAAACACCACCACAACGGAAAACTTTTGTAGCTAAAAACATGGGCATCGTACCAAAATCTCGATATAAGATCCACAAGTGCAAGAAACACCCATCACAAGTATGTAGTTCACATAACCATGAAACAAAAGTCTGAAACATAGGAAACCATATCGATACGGAGTGGGGACTAGCAACTGGAACCTTCTGACGGCTTCAACCTGAAATAGGAATAAATCAACGGAGTGAGTTCAAGAACTCAGCAGGTATTGAGCAGACATGCATGGTAAGATATAGCAATCAGTAATAATCATGCAGTACAGTCTCCTGATCTATAACAAGAAATGTGAAAACTAAACAAGAGAAGAGATGTACTCACTAGACCTCCTATCTGGATATAAGAGGTCATCAGACCAAATACACCATGTCTCCTGTATGCATGTCAATCATATGCAACCACAAAAAATGTAGCATCCAAAATACAGCAATCATAAGCAATAAATATAATTCATGCATATGTTACAAATGACATGGTCACCCCTGACGCCAGTCAGCCACCTCATACGTGATAGTGAGGTCGAGTGGGTAAAGTTATGACAACTATCCACTCTGTCATCACTACTCCTGAGTGACCAAGTGGATAGGATACTGTCGGAGTACACCTATCCTCCTACCCCAAACATAGTGGGAGAGCCAAAGCTCTCATCTCCCTGTGTAATAGTCAAGAGGAGGGATCCCTATCCACTACCACGCTGCAGTCACATAACCCATGAACAGACTAACAGAGCCCTAATAGAGCAAACTGCACAAATCATGCCTGATATACCCACTAAGCCATGAGTGGTTGTGTGTGTAGATCATGTAACTAGTGATGTGCTCAACAACAATGGAGCCAACAATCGCTCAGCATGCAATCATGCAAAATGGTGCATGACACTAAACATGTAACTCCTGAAAATATCATCCTCCACATAATGTGTACCAAAAAGAAAATTGAGTCCATAACAATGATCTAGGTACACATGCCAAATAATAAATCAAGGTACACATGCCAAGTAATAAACCTAGGTACACATGCCAGATAATAAACCTAGGTATACATACCAAGTAATAAACCTATGTACATATGTCAGATATATCTAGTAGCTAGACTTGTATCCGGTAATGCATTGTATGTCACTACATAAGTACACAATGTAAGAATCAAGAGGTAATAAGCATAAATGCATAACAGATAACAATATGGGCATACTGTGGGTATCAAGTAGTGACATACCAAGGCATATATAAACATAATCATTACTACTAAATATAACCTACTATGCATATCAGAATGACAATATCAAAAAAGATAAGTCAAGGTACCCGCCTCAAAAGAATGTCATATCAGATAGATCCAAGTCGTGGTGCTTTCTTAAACAGATCCTGCATCAAATTATTTTATTTAGCTAAGTTTCTTTTGAATTAAATAGCTAAATAAAATCCCCAAAACTAGTTAGGAAAAACTCTAATTAAGCGATCAACCTTGATTCACCCAATCCCTTTAGTTGAATTAGATTTATCTCATCATTACTAACTCCTTAATGGATATATGTAACAATCCATTATCACTAAGTTTACCCATCATGAATCCAAATCCATCCCAACACAGCATGTAATCATCGACAACAAACCACCAACTAAATCCTTAACTTAGGTTAAACAATCTCATGCACTTCATAACAAAAAATAATTTAGTTGAAGCTAAAGACAAATCAATTCCTACCACTTACCCAAATTCAAATCCATTGATCAACTACTAAATAACCATCAAGAATCAACACTAAACTCACCTGAATCTATACTTACCCACTGCTAGAGGAGGTTGCTGTCGGATCCAATGGTTGCAGCAAGGTGGGATTGCTCATTTACAACACAAATATCCTAAAATGCAAAGAACACATTAACCTTTGAGCATAAGACTCAAATCTTAATCCGCCACTTCTAAATCATACAACTTACCCTTGTATATCTCTGATTTCCAGCCGGAATAGTGCTGTTTGGCCAGGATTCAGGCCGAAAACCCCAAATGTTGTTGTGGTGGTGAACTAGGGCA
Organism: Zingiber zerumbet; assembly: GCA_037833815.1. Lineage (NCBI taxonomy): Eukaryota > Viridiplantae > Streptophyta > Magnoliopsida > Zingiberales > Zingiberaceae > Zingiber > Zingiber zerumbet. The sequence goes on along the minus strand of JBBMJZ010413115.1, from coordinate 2,039,816 downwards.
GAGGGGCTAAGGATGTAAAATACCTCACCCCAAATAATATTTAAATAATAAGGTTATTTGAGTGAATAACCTTAACAAAATTTTTAAAAATTTTTAGCAACTTTCTTGGAATTTTTCAGAGCTCGTATGACATATTTTGAGGGAATAAATTATAGTCTTGGGAAAAGCCTGTTTGGAATACCCAAAAAAGAGGGAGTTGATTGAGTTCAATTAACCTAAGTTTATAACCATGCCCTAACTCTTCCTCTTACCCCCTCTCCGCTGACTCCTCCCTCTCCTCTTCTCCCGATTCTTTTCTCTTCCTTACCCGTGCCGACACCCCCTTAATCTCACTAATCTCTCCGTCGCCCAACGCTCAACGTCGGATCGCTGCCTCCCTGACACCGATTCTCGAGGGCCTTTGAGTGCCACTCGAGTGCTACCTCTCGGAGCAATGTCACTGTCTTCTCCATGTAAAGATCACTTGGTGACGTTGTATCTGTCATCGAGATTTCATCGCCACAGGTTTCTGATCGCGCCGGAACCATGCAACCACCGACAGCTGACTCTTCGGCCAAAAAGGGGGCGATCCCTATTCCCGATCTACATCTTCTCTCCCATTTCTGATCTCTTCCCCTCATTTCCGGCGTAGATGTACACCGAGCCGTGCCATTCATGGTTAATTTCCTTCATCTCATGTCCTATTTCCTCTGATTCATTATCGCGAGGCAGTAGCCTTCCGATTGTTGACGTCGTGGCTTCTTCACCGGGCAGTCGACGCTACCAGCTGTGGCAGTGGTTGGTGTCACGAGTACCACAAGCGATTAGCCAACCTTCTTCCCCTTCCATAGCCGAGGGCAAACTTGATGTCCCTGTGCCGTAACTCTGGCTAGGCAGCAGCTACCCTATCATCTTGGAGGTAATCAACTAACCCTAGAAGATTGTTTGAGTGATTGATCCATGATCAATGTTGATTTGGGATTATTTGATTTGGAGTGCAACACCTTCACCCAGCTCCGATTATCTTTGTGTGTGGGTGATCCATAGCTCCAGCCATAAGTTTTCCAGCAGCAATGGTTCCAGCTGTAAGTCAACAATAGAGCGCATTGAATTAGGTAAGTTGTGGTTTAATTCAGATTAGAATGGTGTAGTTGCTGGGATCAGTGAACCTAATCTTAATTATGGAGTTAATTGGTTGTTATGGATAGTAAGTTGATATTGATTAGTCTAGAGGATGAATGATTTAGCTGTGGATTAGTTAATTTAAACTGAGCTTTAGATTGGGTTATGGAATAATAAGAGGTCATGGATTGAGTTAAACCTAACAGAATTAATGAGATTGGTTAACTATCAGATATGAGGATTAATCAAAGATTTATGAATTTCGATTAGGATTTTCCCTAATTGGTTTGGGTTGGGATTTAGCTAGTTGTTACATATATAATTAGCTAAATTATACGTTGTGATTTGCAGGGCTTTGATTCGAAACGAGCGTCTCGACTGGAGATCTATTTGATACGATATTCTTTTGAGGCAGGTACCTTTGATTTATCTCTTTTGATATTGTCATTCTGATATGCGTAGTAGGTTATATCTAGTAGTATTGGTTGTATTTTATATCTACCTTGGTATATCACTACTTGATACCCATAGTATGCCCATATTATGATCTGTTATGCATTTATGTTTATATCCTCTTGATTCTTACCATATGTACTTATGTTCATAGAAGTAGTGGCATACAACGTAGTACCAGATACAGGTCTAGCTACTAGATATACTTGGCATGTATACTACCTGGTATGTGTACCTAGTTTTATTACCTGACATGTGTACCTAGATTCATGATACCTAGATCATGGTATGAACTCGGTTTTCCCTTTTGGTACATATTATGTGGAGGTTGATATTTTCAGGAGTTACATGCTTGGTTTTTCCTTTTGGTATACATTATGTGGAGGATAATATTTTCAGGAATTACATGCTTAGTGTCATGCACCATTTTGCATGATTGCATGTTGATCGATTGTCGGCTCCATTGTTGTTGAGCACATCACCAATTACATGATCTGCACACACAACCACTCATGGGTTAGTGGTATATCAGGTAGGGTATGTGCAGTTTCCTTTGTCAGGGCTCCGCTGGTCCGCTCATGGGTAGTGTGACTGCGGTATGGTAGCGGACAGGGATCCCTCCTCTTGACTATAACATAGGGAGATGAGAGCTTTGACTCCCCCATTATGTTTGGGGTAGGAGGATAAGTGTACTCCGACAACATATTGTTCACTCGGTCATTCAGGAGTAGTAATAACAGAGTGCACAGTTGTCATAGCCCTACCCACTCGACCTCACCATCGTATGTGAGGTGGTTGACTGGCGTTAGGGGTGACCATGTCATTTGCATCATATGCATGGATTGCATTTATTTCTTGTGATTACTGCATTTTGGATGCTACATTTTGGTGGTTGCATATGACTTACAAGCATATAGGAAACATGAGGTATTTGGTCTGACGACCCATATATCTGGATAGAAGGTTCTGGTGAGTATAATTTATTCTGTTGTTCAGTTTTATATTATCTGTTATTGATTATGAGACTGTACTGCATGATTATTACTAATAGTTATATTTTACTATGCATGTCTGCTCAATACCCGCTGAGTATGATATACTCACTACCCCTTATTTTATCTGTTGTTTTTAGGTTAGCACATAGATATGTCGTGTCGCTTGGAGTATCTTGTCTGCCTGTTTCACGTCACATCAGAGGACAGTTTTACTTCACTCTTGTTTTCTTTCATATATTCGACTTTATTTTTTTGGAGTTTGCTATGTGGAGTTGTGATTGTTTTGTTGTGGTTGTGTAAGCCTAGTCGGCTCATTTTTAGTTTTGTATGGGCTTTCTTTTATTTTCCGCTATGTTTTTAGTACAGCTGTGTGGGTTGTTTTATATATATATATATATATATATATATATATATATATAACTCCATAGTTGTGTATATTCCAGCCATGTGAGCTAATGTATATAGCTTGTGGATGTATATATGATACAGATTATCACCGGTACAGGGGAGATGCTACTGAATTTTCCTCTGGCAGGGACTCCTCTGGGGCATGACAGAGGAAATCTAGAGAAAGAGAAGAACCGACGGCAACGCTAGGGCACGAGTCGGCGAGAGTTAAGAGACGAAGGATCGGTCTAGACTAGCTTACCCTCGGAGTCCTGAACGCCCACCCACGCTGGCGAGCAGGTGGCACTAGCTCAATCAAGTGGCGACGATCGAGCGATGGCCACACAGCGACATAGCAAGCAGCAGAGCTTGCGGCTGGAAGACCCCAGACGATCGGAAAATGCGACCTCGTGCCATCCCGGTATTGCGTGAAGAGCCATCGGTCGTGAGGAGGCGATGGTGGAGAGATCTTGATCGGCCAGCGGAGTGGAATAGGGGAATTGAGGCTGAGGCGAAAGGAAGGAAACGACGCAAGGGGAGGGCTCGAGGCTTCCCTTGGCCGGTGGTTTTGTACTCAAGGGAGAAGAGGAAGCGAGGCGTAGGGTTGAGGAAGAGGAGAAGGTGTCATTAGGTTGGGGGAGGCGAAGAGAGGGCTGGCGTCACGAGAGAGGGGAGGAGATCGAGAGGAAGAAATGAGGCGGTGATAAATAAATAAAAAAAATGAACTTAGGTTAAATAATTAAATATAAGGTTAGATTTCTCAATCAACTCCTATCTTTGGGTATTCCAAACAGATTTTTCCCAAGCCTATAAATGTATCCTATCTAAATACATCATACGAGTTTTAAAAAATTTCCAGAAAATTTCTAAAAATTCTGTTAAAGTTATTCATCCATTAAATCTTATTATTTAATTATTATTTGGGTACCGTATTTTATAAAAATTAAATACAATGAAGATGGATCAATTCAAAAATGAAAAGCTCGGGTATTCTCAACAACCAAGAATCGACTTCACAAAAACATTTTCACCAGTTGTAAGGATAGAAACAATTCGTACCACTCTAGCCTTAGCAACTCAATTGGAGGTATATTTTTTCCAACTTGATATTAAATCAGCATTTCTAAATGAAGAAATTTAAGAGGAAGTATATGTTGAACAACCTGAGTCAATGCACATTGGTATGGTGTTAAATGAAAATTTTCAAGTTTATGACAAAAGTGAAAAATACGAGTGTAAATGAACCAAACCGCTCATGAGCTATTCGAAGCTCGATTCGATAAAAGTTCGTTTGAGCTCATTTAATGAGACTCGTTAAGATAAACAAACCAAGTTCAAGCTTCACAATATTCGGCTCGTTATCTCGTGAACATGTTCGTTAAGCTCATGAATCAACTTTTAAATAAAAATAATAATAGTTTTGATATTGAATTTATAGATTTTACACTCTACTTATGAAACATATAGACAAATATATTAAAAAAATTTATTAGAATAAAATTATAAATTTTAATAAGAATATTATAATTTTCTCTAAATATATAATTTAGTTTTTTTTAATGAATATTTAAATTTATAATTTATATTTATTAAGCTCATTTAGGCTCGATAAAAACTTGAATAAGCTCGTAAGTCATGAATATATTCATTAATTAAAGCTCAAGCTCGGCTCGATTATAAACGATCCAAACTCAAACATTCAAGAGTTCAACTCGGCTCGACTCAATTACACCCCCTACTCAAAATGTCTCAAACCTATCCAAGCGAACAACTAAGTTGTCATACCCTTGTTGGTTTGTACACGCTAGCTTCCAGACACCCGAAAGGGATCCAATGACCCAGGAAGGGATAGAGTTGACTTAGATAGAGCTTCACCAAGGTGCATCCATATTAGTATTCAAGGCGCCCGAAAGGAATCCAGGCTCCCAGAAATGGATAGTTTCAGCGACGAAGGTGGATTGGATAAGTCTTAGTAGAGCCCCCTAGGGGTGGTCCAGGCATTTGGAATAGGCTATAAAAGACCTTCAACCAGCAACCTTGGTATAATATTCCCTACGACTTCTATATACTCGTGTGCTACTTTGACTACTCTAACAATGACTACGCCCAAGCTTCTACTCTAAGTCGTCGGTATAATTATTTTTATTTACTTGTACTTTCAATTTAAGATCTCCTGTAAATATTTGTGCTATTAGTGAATTGTTCAATGAAAGCGCTCAGCTAGTGTAGGTCTTTGAGTAATAGTCGTCAGACTCTGAGCCAAGTAAAAATAAACTTATTAACATTGTTGTTTGTCATATTTCCACTGCATACTCCTAAGTATTTTAAAAAAAAAACTGTGAAAAAGTAATGTGTGTTATTCACCCTCCTCTAGTGCTCTATTTTGATTCTACAATTGGTATTAGGGCGGGATTATTTTGAATTGATACAATAACTACGTACTGTTCGAGCAAATTTTTTTTGATTTTTCATTTACAATTTTTAACCTTTAGTCAGAATTGGTACAATTACCTCTTCTGATAAATCTTTCATATTTTTTAATTGCTTAAATTTCTTGAAGTTTGTGCAACACCACTGAGTGATATTTTTTTAAGTATGCTATTTTATTTCCACACTACTAATCCAAGACCAAGTCTTGGTACATTTTTTTTCTTATTTTTGTGGTAAAAGATTTGTTTTAATGGTCTATCAAGAAGGTTACAATACAACTTAACCGCCTTTGTTCAATGGCGATGATATTGGGTATTGGAAGGGACGGATGGAGTTTTACCTTAAGACCCAAGTTGAGATATGGATTGTGATCCAGACTAGATTCACACTTCCCACTAATATAGAAGGCATACCTCTCAAGTGCAAAAAATGGGGCGGCCCAACAAAGAAGAAGATCAAGACTGACGCTAAAGCAACACAAACTCTCCAATGTGACTTGATTAAGGAAGAACTCAACCGGGTTGAACCGTTCATCAACGCAAAAGACCTATAGGAAAAGCTTATCAAGCTACATAAAGGAACGTTTGACACCAAGATATGTAAGCATGATTTATTGTTAAATAAATTATATAATATAAAAATATAGAAAGAAGAGTCAGCAAGCCAGCTACACGCTCGGATCTAGGGCCTCCTAAATGGACTTCACGTAATTGGACAACAAATAGAAAACTGTGACATTATAATATATGCGTTAAAAGTCTTTCCTAGGAATACTCTGTGAGCATTTATGGTAGATGCTTATAAGGTTTCCAAGGATCTTTCCGTTATTAGATTAGATGAGTTATTTTCTGAATTTAAATTATACGAACAATCTAATGCTACTCTGACCAAGAAAGATATCGCTTTATTTGTAGAAAAATGTAAGCACAAGTAGTCAAAGCCCAAACCTAGAACTGAACCTGAATCCGAAGACGAATCAAATTCATAAGATGACAAGGAGATCACCTTCGAACTAGTCAACCTAGTTCGAAAAATGTTAAAGAAAAAGAGGATTGTAGTGTCTCGAAGCCGACCATGTATAGTAAATAAATCATCTAATTTAAATATGATAAAATAATGGGAAAGGTAAATAAATAATTATAGCATTTTTGCCTCTCTTATAATGCGATAAATAAGATTTAATTAATATTAGCTTATATGGATCTAGTTCTTGATGACACATGTTAGATTTAAAATAATTCAAATTAAATTATTTAAACATAGGACCTAGTTTTAATTACATGTATAAGATATAACATATTTGGTATTAAATTATATATATAGAGAGAGAGAGAAAAGTTACCCTTGGGTATGCTCCATGCGGTTTAGTACGGTGCGCATCAAAATTAGTGCTGGATCGATCCACTGATCGATTCAGCCCCGCTTGTCTTCTCCCGTCGGTCGCCGATGATCTTCACGGGACGCTGGTGAATCACCCCTCGGCTGGATCACAACCGGATCACGGTCGGTTTCCGGCCGGATAGCGATCGGATTCCGGCTAGATGGCCACCGGAATCCGGCCGTTTCGTGGCGAAAATCGGTCGCGACGCTAGCAGATGCAGTGTTGTGGATTCTGGCCGCGATTCGGCCGGAATACGGTCGCGATCCGGCAGGAATCCGATCACGATCCGGCAGGAATCCGGCCGCGATCGAATTCCGGCCGGATCGAGGCCGGAATCGGCAGCGCTGCGTCTGCTAGTGTCGCGGCCGATTCTAGCCTGCTTCGTCTTCTCGCGCCTGCTGGATCGATCTACTGATCGATCCAACGTGTGAATTGATCCACTGATCAATCCAGCATGGGTGAATCGATCAGTGGATCGATCCACCGCACCGATCCGCACAGAGCGTGCCGCAGGGTAATATTATATATATAAATTTTGATACCAAATATAGGATGTCTAATCTAGAAGGCCAGACTAAGGTAGAATTGGAAATAAATATATAACATGTTTAATTAAATCATGGATAGGATTTAAAATATATGATAATAAATTATTTAATTCTTAAACAAGATAGAATTAGAAATAAATATATGACATGACTAGTTAGGTCATTGATAGGATTTAAAATATATGATAATAAATTATTTAACAATATCATATAACCATAAATAAATAGATAAACTTGGTAATAAATCATGATATGATTGGACTTGGACTTGGACTTGGACTTGGCGTTTGAGCAACCAATAAATAGGGCCTAAGAAAGTCGAGGGATGGAACGAAGAGAGAGATAAAGAGTTGGTCCATGTCCTAAAGGAGTGAGAAAGTTGCCATTCAAGGGGGAGAGACACCAGGAGTCTGTGGCAATATTTGTGGGTATTTAGATGCAACAGACACATATTTACTATCTTAGGGGGCGTTTGGTTCTTTCCAAAGAATAGGAATCGAAATAAGAATCATAGTATTATAGAATGAGAATTGGTATAAGCATGAATATCACTCTTAAAAGTAATGTTTGGTTAGTTGAATATTTTCTATCAGAATAAATCAAAATTTTCTTTTTTTACCCTGAAAACAAAATAAGAGAAAAAAATTAGATGTGAGAGAAAGTTAAATGTGAGAGAAAAATATGATGAGAAAGAAAATGTGATAGAAAAATAATGAAGAGAGAGAAAGTGTGATAAGAGAAAATAAGGAAAGAGAGCATGATGGAAGAGAGCATGATAAGAAAAGATGAGAGAGAAAATATGATGGGAGAAGATGAAGAGAGAAAAAGTATAATGAGAAAAAAATGAGGAGAAATAGTGAGATGGGAGAGATTGAGGAAAGAGAAAGTATGATGAGAGAGAAAGTATGATAAGAAAAAAGAGGAAAG
>JBBMJZ010413115.1:1985796-2008391 GCA_037833815.1 Zingiber zerumbet | reverse complement strand
CGTGGACCTCCGAATGACGTGGACCTGCAACCATAAGACGTCAGTACCGAGTCAGGGAGGGGTTCTCCAGCGATGACCCTCCGACGCTCAAGTCAGATCACCAGTGGCAGAGAAATGAAGCGGAGCAAGAAGCAGTGTAACAGTAGCTACAGTAGAGAATTACTTACCTCCGATAAAGCTTGAGGCTCCTTATATAGGACTCCGGGAGCGCGCGTGCACGCTTCTCGATGCATTCCCTGAAAGGATATGTCAGAAAAAGTACCTCTGATGCCATACCTCAATAACCCGAGCATATCTTGACAAGACAGTGGAAGCTTCCGTCGTACGATTCTCTGCCTGACCATGCCGCCAACCATGCTGATTGTCAGTGGTACGGGTCTCTAAGAGGATATCGGTCGATCCTCCTTTTGTCTACTAGTAGGCTGAGCGGGCGGTCTGCTCGGCAGACCTCTGTCCAGGCAGTCGCTGGTTGGGCCGAGCGGGATAGCCGCTCGGCCAGACTTCCACTGTCCGGGCTTACTGGCTTGCTATCATGCCCTCGGCTTGAGCGGGATGGCCGCTCGGCCAGACTTCCACTGTCCATGCTCCGCTATAATACCGAGCAGAACCCATGCTCGGATATCGTCTGCTTGGTTGTGTTTCCGCTTCGATGGTTGTGACCTAATCTTTAGTCGAACGGGATGTCCGCTCGGCACATGCCCTGCCGCTTAACGCATGCTTTGCCAATACAAGTCTTTGAGCGTCGGAAGCTCGGTGCGAGGTCGAACTGTGATAACGTCGGATCGGCCATTCCGTAGGCCGACCGAATGAGTGCATTGCCCGACCGGACAATGGTCCGCGGATGTTGACCGCCTTGACTTTGACCTTTCACTTGACATATGACCTTCTACGGGACGGGTCCCACCCTACCACACTAGATCAGTATTGAAATAAAATTGTTCGTTACATGAACTACTGATTTTATTTCGGTGCTAAATTTAACAATCGACTTTATTTTAACGACCGAATTCCATAAATATAGGGACCGACTAAGTCGGTAACTAATCGACCACTAAATTATTGAATTGATCGTCTTAAAGTAATGATTTTCTTGCAGTGAGACTTGGACTCCAAACATGGGACTTGCCCAGCTGTTCTTATCCTTTCTTCAAGTCACATAATTGCCAGTGCAAAGATAGCACAAGAACAGTTGCCTCCTCTGCTCTGGGTCGTAATCAACAAACACTCAATTAATTTATTCAAACAAACTTACTGACCGGCGACCCCCCTGCTCTTTGCTCCGGTTGATTATATTTTGAGTCAGGTTTATGAAGTAAACCCCCATTCATCCCTGACCCAACGCACACTCGGAGACTTTTAGTTTTTTCTCAAATCCACAGTGGAAGTCGAGAACGCGGAATGACAGAGTCAGAGAGGCATCAGGCATGTGAACGGTTCAAACGGGGAGGAAGAGGAAAACAAAATACCAGCATTCCAACCTTTTTTTTTTTTTACTCTGATTTTTTCTACGTTTTTTAATTTCTATTTATTGTCTTCTCATTTTTATTTGATTATTTGGCGGCTCGTAGACGCATGGTTGGACAGGGTCTAGCTTTTGCTTGCATTAAGGCTTCCGGCTACAACACCTACATATTCGGACTGAACCTTATACCGTGGGATGTGTCGAACAGCGAATCTCCCGTCTTATCTTGCTCTCGGCTGTTCTCCTCGTCACTCTCGGAGGTGGTGGTCCCTCGTGGGTTTCTGGCTTCATGGTGTGGAGGTCTCGGTCTCCTCCTCTTCCACTACAAAGAGAGAAAGAAAGGGAAGTGGAACGCGTCTGAGATCCACATAGTTGCATCTGGCGATGGCCAGCATTTCGCCGGGCTCGTCTCCCTCGCCGCCCGCCGGGACTGCCCCTCCCCCATCCACGCCGGCTGCTACGCCCCCTGCCTCTCTTCCGTCTCCCACCGTACCGTCCTCTTCCCCTCCCTCCCCTGCCAGCCCGACCCCTCCTCCTCCTTCGCCCTCCACCTCGCCGCCTCCCTCTTCCCCTCCTTCACCGCCGGGGAGCACTACCGTCCCGCCTCCGTTGCCGCCGTCCGGTGGGTCGCAGCCGTCCGGTGGGTCGCAGCCTTCCGGTGGGTCGCAGCCTTCCGGTGGGTCGCAGCCTTCCGGTGGGTCGCCTCCGGGAACTATTTCTTCCCCGGCTCCACCCCTACCGACGCCGCCATCTTCGAAATCTGGCTCGACGCCGCTCGTGGTTGGCCTTGCAGTTGGTGGGGTGGTGATCCTGTTGCTGCTAAGCTTGGTCTGCTTCTGTTGTTGGAGAAAAAGGCGACGGCCGCCTCTCCAATCCTACGGAGTTCCTCCTCCACCACCTCAGAGGAAAGGTTAGATCTAGTTAATGCCGCCAATTCCTGGAAAAGATGTCCTTTTTTTTTTACCTTTTAAGTTGGTAAAATATAGGGAGACTGAAATTCTGTCTTCTTAGTGCATCTTCGGGAAATTCCATCGATTACGCTATGATCTAACTCTATGTTTATGCGGTGTTTTTTAGATGATCGTTATGGCGGATATTGGCAACAGAATGCTCCAGCCCCTGGAGATCATGTCATCAAAGTGCCTTCAGGACCTCCACCACCAGCGCCAGCGTTTACATTGCGTCCTCCACATCCTCCAAGTCATTTGCGACCTCCACCCCCTCCACCTCCACCTATCAAAAGTAGCAGTGGAGGTTCTGGGTCAAATTATTCTGGCTCCGATGTTCCAGTTCCATTAGCACCACCATCTCCTGGTGTTGCCCTTGGTTTCTCTAAAAGTACCTTCACCTATGAAGAACTGGCTAGGGCGACTGATGGTTTCTCTGAAGCAAATCTCCTTGGACAAGGTGGTTTTGGTTATGTTCACCGAGGAGTACTTCCTAACGGAAAGGAAGTGGCAGTTAAACAATTGAAAGCAGGGAGTGGACAAGGGGAGCGAGAATTCCATGCAGAAGTTGAAATTATTAGTCGTGTGCATCACAGGCATCTTGTTTCATTGGTCGGATACTGCATTTCTGGTGGCAAGAGGCTTCTTGTTTATGAATTTGTGCCAAACAATACATTGGAGTTCCATTTACAAGGTAAGCCATCATGCCATGCTTTTTGGCAAAATTTGTTAAGATGGTTTGCTGTCTTTTGTTTTTTCTCTATTGTTCTGCAGGTTATACATAGTACATCAGTACAATAAGGATCATCGCATTGGATTATATAATATGTTCAATAAGAAACAGTAAATGAGATATTTTTTTATTAAACATGTTTCTTTTTATAAAATATATATTTCTTAGTTATTTTTATGCTATTTTATGACTACAATAATGTCTAGTGTTATAAAAGGATGCTTCTAGTTCTCTTACTAAATGCACTCTGTTAAAAGGGACTACTAGGGAGTCGTTTTCTTTCATCCTAGTGCTTATAACATGATAAAAAATGAAAAACATATTATTCTAGACAAGTTGAATATGATGAACTGCCTAAAACTAGAGATCATAATTTCTTGTTAATTGATAATTTTATTGCAAATGATTATATTTATCTACATACGATGACTGTAACCCTGCTATTCTAAATGACTTATTTCAGAGTAGTTATATACAACAATGTGTTTCATATTGTCCCATTTTTAGTGTATTATGTTTTAATCAATTTTGAGTTTCTAGTTTTTCATCCTTTTTTCTGAAAGGTGGTTGATTTTGTAGGTAAAGATCGGCCAACTATGGAATGGCCTACACGACTGAAAATTGCATTGGGTTCTGCAAAGGGGTTGGCATATCTTCATGAAGATTGTTAGTTTTTTTTCTTCTATTTTTTCCTTGTTGAAGTTCTCATACTTAAGTTAATCTTCCTAATTGAGCTTGTTGACTCAGTTTCTAACAAAAATTTATCTTACTTGCAGGTAACCCTAAGATTATTCACCGTGATATTAAAGCATCCAATATTCTTCTTGATTATAAATTTGAAGCGAAGGTGCGTAAGCATCATTTTTAGTGTATCTCCATCCAGATTAGAATCCCACTAAAATTTTCTTCAAAGTGATTAGTGGTGTAATCTGTTAGTTTTCTCTCCATTATCTCTATCCAGACTAGAATTCCACCAAAATTTTCTTCAAAGTCAAAAGATTAGTGGTGTAACTTGTCAGTTCTCGTGTAGAGAAACATCTCAGCGACATTGCATCCAGTTTAAATTTGGATTTTTGTTTACCCACTCTGGTTATTACAGGTTGCTGATTTTGGGCTTGCAAAGTTAGCATCTGAGAATGACACTCATGTCTCAACGAGAGTTATGGGAACATTTGGGTATATTTCACTTTTTCCTCGTTGCAATTTCCTTACCTTAAATGTGTGCAATTTGTACTGGACGGATGGTTCCTCTAATTACAATCTTGAAGAATTGTGATTTTAGTTTATGCATTATGATATGGATATCATTTATTTTTTATCTTTGTCCAGCATCTTACCTTCATTTTCAATGAAGGTTCTTACTATACAATTGACTTCCAACTCATTAAAAACCATGTATTCTTTCAGTTATCTGGCTCCTGAATACGCATCATCAGGCAAACTCACTGATAAATCGGATGTCTTTTCATTTGGTGTCATGCTACTGGAGCTAATCACTGGGAGGCGGCCTGTTGATTCATCCCAAAGTTTCATGGACGACAGCTTAGTTGACTGGGTTAGCATTCTGCCGTGTTTCCTATGCATTGTTTGCTTATTATCCGAGCTCGACTCTTATATTTTCTGGTAACTATAGGCAAGGCCATTGCTTACTCGAGCTTTGGAGGATGGCAACTATGATGCCCTTGTCGATCCAAACTTGGGAAAGAACTTCAATCTTAGTGAGATGACTCACATGATTGCTTGTGCTGCTGCTTGTGTGCGCCACTCTGCAAAACGACGACCAAGAATTAGTCAGGTGCTATTTCCTTCTATCTTTTTTTTGGTATTCTTGGACTACATTATTGTATCAAAATCTTGACAACAATTTTAAATTATTAATCTAAATGATTTGCAATTAGGACTTGTGTTGCATGTAGATTTTTTTATTCATGGATTATTCTGTGAGATTTTGAAGTTAATTTTGGTTATGAACTTCATATATCTTCGTCTACATGATGTTTTAACTCAAACCAATTGCATACTTAATTAATGAAACATGTGGCCGAATGCCTTAAAAGAAGTTTGCCTTCACGTAGATTATACAATATATGCAATATGTTAGTCGTAACATCTATATATTCAACTCTGCAGATTGTTTCATGAAAGTTCACAGGCTTTAAGCAATTTTGGCACTTAATTTCAGTTGTTCACCTCCTATCTCATAACCATATGCTTTTGGATATTCGTCTCAACCATCATGAATATACAAAGGTTATTTGATGTGCACTAACTCGAGTGAAACAAAACAGATTGTCCGCGCTTTAGAAGGAGATGTGTCTCTTGAAGATTTGAATGAAGGTGTCCGACCAGGCCATAGCAGGTTTTTTAGTTCATACGGCAGCTCAGACTATGATTCTATCCAGTATAATGAGGACATGAAGAAGTTTAGGAAAATGGCATTGGGAACTCAAGAGTATGAAAACCCTGAGCAGAGTCTAGAATATGGCCAGAATCCATCATCGTCAAGCGGCGAAGGTCAACAGGAAATAGAGTTGGTTAACAAGAAAGCAAGCTACCACGGTCGGTAGTTTGTGATGAACTTTTGGCTATTGAGTCACTGTAAAGCTCAACCTTATTGATTCATATATGTAATATAGATTCTGCTTAGGCTTTCCATTTCGGTGTATTTTTCCTCGAAATATTGGTGAATGACTAACTTATTCTTTGGATGTGTGAAAGCTTACAATGCTCCTTTTTGTATTTTCTCTATATAGACGAAATATATAGTGAATTTTCTTTTATTCATTAGTACATATTTTCCTCGAAGTCGATTACTTTCTCCTTTTTTTTTACAAAATATATTTGAGTTGAGCTTAGCTTTGCAAGTAAAAGTAAAGATAAAGTGTGGTGTTGGTTTTCTGGGGTCAGAGAATTTTGTTCAGTGGACGAGGAAGCAAATAGTGACTCCCATGTGAGTTTGTCTGGGAATTTTGTAAAGCTGGTAACGAAGAAAAAGCTAGTGGCTCTCATATGAGTTTGTTCTTAAAGCCCTATGCGACACTGCTACATCAATTGATATCTTATCAAAATTAGTGGAATACAGATAACCCTAAAACAAATTGAGTGTAAGTTTAGTGGCACTTTAAATTTTCATCTAAATTTTCTTCTGCACTAATAATAACAATAACCAAGTCTTATTCCACGAAAATTCTACTTTAACATTTACTCTGTCACATGTTTTATCTATCAAAATAATATCACCTGCAAATAACATGTACCACGGTACTATATCTTGAATATGTGTAGTGAGTTCGTCCATAATTAGTGTAAAAAGATAAGAACTTAGAGTTTATCCTTGATGTAACTCTATCTTTATTAGAAATAATTCAGTTACTCCACCTGAAGTCTTTACTCTAGTCGTTATATCCTTGTATATATCCTTAATTAATTCAATATATGTTACGGTAACACCTCTCTTTTCTAGAATTCTTCATATAATTTCTTTTGGAACTCTATCATATGCTTTTTTCCTAAGTCAATGAAACCATATGTAGATCTTGTTTTTGCTCCCTATATTTTTCAATGAATTGTCTAAGAAGATGTATACCTTCTATTGTCGACCTTCCATGCATAAACCCAAATTGATTTTCGATCATCGTGGTCTCCTTTCTTAATCTTTTTTCTATTATTTTTCCCTAATGTTTTATGATATGACTCATTAGTTAAATACCATTATAGTTTGCATAATTTTGTATGTCTCCCTTATTCTTATATAAGGTAACTAGAGTACTTATCCTCTATTGATAAGATATTTTTTTTAATATCATGTTAAATAGTTTTATAAGTCATTTATTATCTTGTTTCCCTAAACACTTCCATACCTCTATCAGAATATCATCTGGTCTAACGATTTTTCTATTATGCATCCCATTTAAAGCTCGTTCTACTTCTGAAGTTTGAACTCTACGATAAAAATTAAAATTGCTATACTCATTTGACCTACTTAAATTACCTAAGTTAAGTTGATCACCTAAACCTTAATTAAAAAGTTAATGAAAATATCTCTTTCACCGCTCTTTTATTCCTCCCTCGTTTACTATTATCCTATTACATTTATCTTTAATATATTGTATTTGTATAAGATCTCTTATCTTTCTTTCTCTTACTTTAGTTAGTCTATAAATGTCTCTTTGCCGTTCTTTTGTATCAAATTTTTGATATAACCGTTCAAAAGTTTCATTTTCTTGCTTTATTCACTATTCTCTTAGCTTTCTTTCTTGGCCATTGTATATTTTTTTTAGGTTTTTCTCATTCTTACAAATATATAATTTTTTATAAGCTATTCATTTTTTTCCTTCACTTTCTCTTGTACTTCATCATTCCACCACCAAGATTGCTTACTTAGTGATGCATGTCCCTTTGACTCACCGAGTATATTCTTAGCTACTATTTTTAACTTTAATATTATCTTATCCTATGTTGTATTAGAATACCGTATATTTCACCTAATGTTTGTACTCCTACCTTCTCTTTGAATATATTTTGTTTATCATCCTTTAACTTCTACCACTTAATTCTAGAAATCGTATATATATTTTTTCTATTGATATTATGTTTGAGACGTATATACAATACTACTAACCTATGTTGGGTAGTTAAGTTTTCTCCAGGAATGACTTTGCAATCTTTACAAATCTTTCTATCTTTCTTCCTAAACCATAAAGTCAATTTGTAATTTATTATTCCCACTTTTGAACGTGATTAAGTGTTATTTTCTTTTATTAAAAAACGTATTAGCTAATATAAGATCATATGCTATCGCAAAATCTAATATAGTTTTCCTTTTCTCATTTCTTGTTCCAAACCCACAACCCTCATGTACTTTCTTATATTTCTCATTTTTTACTTCGACATGCCCATTTAGATCACTTTCTATTAAAATCATTTCATTTGACGAAATGTTTTATAATATTTCATCTAAGTCATTCCAAAACCTTGAGTTGGTAGCTTTATCTAATCCTACTTGCGGTGCATATACGCTAATTATGTTTATAGTTTCTTTCGCCATTATTATTTTAAGGGTTATAATTTTATCCCATTTTCTTACTACTTCTACAACTTCATCCTTTAACGAACTATGTACAACAATACCGACTCCATTTCTTGCTTTATTCTTTCATGTGTACCATAACTTAAAACCTGATTTCTCTATCAGTTTTACTTTCTCGCCTACCCATTTTATTTCTTGTACACACAAAAATCCTAATTCTTCTCCTAATCATCATATCTACCACTTCCATTGATTTACCAGTGAGGGTTCCTATGTTCCATGTTTCAAATATTAGATTATTAGGTTTCCTATCATATTTGTTCTTATCGAACCTATGGTGTAAGAACTCTTGTCTATTTAACACTACACCTAAGTTCTCATGAGGATGTAGCGATCTGATACGTTATAGTCGGACCTTGTAATGCGAACTCTTGCATATTTAGCACTACACTTGAGTTCTGGAGATGTAACAGCCTGTCGAGATGTTACAGTCAGATCCTACAACGCGTTCCTTCCGGGGAACAACCTAGCATTAGCACAATAGTTTAATGGATTCATTCATTGAATATTTACCATAGTTATATCGCTAGCCGGCAACCTAACGCAACCCTCCTCCTTTATCCGGGCTTAGGACCGGCCATGACCCGTCGTCATGGGCGGAGTTAATGAATCTTACATATATATTGCATGTAAATCGTCATTGTAAGAGAAAACAAAACCATCTATAGATATTGATATCACTTATACACACTTCAAAATAGTAACATAAAATGTAAATAACAAAGTTCTAGTAAGTTCATGTGGCACTAAAGATAAATAACAAAATAAAATGAATTCAGATGTTCAAAATCCTCAAATATGTGATTCATCCTTGGAATAGGGTCTGATACACAGAGATTACCTTGAATCAAATGCAGACTTGAAGCATTCTCTTCTCATGATCTTGGAGGCAGGAAAGGGGAGTCAACATCAAAGACTGAGTATGAATGCAACTAGTATGATAGCACACCACGAACTTGTAAATCAGGAAAGAGAATGTAACTATGTATGTTAGTTAAATCAACCTACATGTGCACCTTTGCTAATTCACAATGTAGCATAAGTGCTAATCGTGTAATTATTAACATTCTTATAACTATGTACTGTAACAACATATGACTGCCTATATGTTAGACCTTAATCGTGAGTAGGAACCTAACTCTTGAAGTTGTAGTAAAGAGTGGTACAACATCGGTAACTACGGTAGCCTAATCATGTGCATCTAGCAATTCACTTGGTGCTGCACTGTTAAGGATGACAAACCGTTAAGACAACTTGTGATTTAGGTTCACATAAGTACCACTGCAAGGGCCATATACAAATTGTTTGTTAAGCCAAAGGATGTGTCCTTGAAGTGCGCAAGGTGAAATAGGTTATACTATCATGCCACCTCTTATTTCTACCATGCCCCTAGTAAGCACAGCATGATTGTTTACTTTTCTAAACTGTGTAACACAAAAGTAATTTTCATGTCCTAGTCATGCCATGTGATAATTAACTCCACTAGCATACATGTTCAAGATGCAACGAAACAAGTAACAATATAGTATATCAACTTATATAATTGCATGCTAATTTTGTATGCAATACAACATGAAATAAAACTAGTTTATAACATCATTAGTCAAATAAGTAAAAAACAATCTGTAAGATAGTCAAACAAGTAATTGTATTAAGCTTTAGCATGATGTAATTGATTTAAAAAGCAAGTGGTGTTCAAAAGCTTGATTACAGTGAAAAATTAGAAGAGTCTAAATGCTTATGTGAGTGTACTTTGTAAGATCCAATACCCATAAATAAAACCATGCACAATACTTGGTTAAAGCTAATCAACTGCCTACACTGGTCCACCCAAATTTAATTCCTCATTTAGCTTAACTCGGTCTACCATTACTCAACTACTTTCCTCAGTCTCAACTCAAATCATTCTTTTTTTATTCACCTCTAACGGTATAATGGCTTCATTCACAAACAACCTCAGGACTCCCAACATAAAATGCACAATAATACACTGCACAACCACTCATCATGTCAACATAACCACATTGTTATCAACATGAACAAATCGATTCAATATCCTTTGGTATATACAATTGTTGCCATCCATAAGAATGCATCACTATATCACTATGTTCAGTACATTTCTATCTTTGATCTTCAGTCACCCACTCACCAATTACACTCACACCATTACACTAATCACCAAGTACCCACTAATCTTGCCATGGATTGGTAGTTTGCTGCTACATTGCGCAACAACTACTACCATCTACTTTGTATCCTCCTGATACAAAGGAAAGGGGATAGATTCCCTACCTAAAAGATGTCGTTGGTTGCCTAACAAAGATTTAAAATCTCAAACTATGTCGAAGTTTGGATCTTTAATTGCAACGATATTGTTTCGAGATGGTGCCAACATTCCGATGTATCATGCTGAGAAAATTAGAGGACATTCCGATGTATCATGCCGAGAAAATTAGAGGTAGAAGGAAGGAGATATAAAAAAAGAAAACGACAAAACAGTTGTATACTTAATATTACTCAAGTTCAAACTTTGTTTCTTTCTTTTAGCATTTTCTTGTATGAAGACAAGCTAAAGTAAAATAATAATATTATTTCAATTCATTTACACCTTTGTTTTAATCTGCCATGGGGTGTCGAATATTGACAAAATGATATTGATTGACATGATTGACAAGACACTAAAGACAAGTAATATCAAGTTTTGGTAATTTATTAGAAAGATACTTTTCAACTGATTCACCCAGTACGATATAAGATTTCAAACCATGTGCCTAACACAATGGACCAAATTGATATGGAGGGGGATCATTTTCTTCCTAATTAGATTGGAGAGATTCAAGTGCACTGCGATGTATGGCTAGTTGGATGGAAAGAGGTGCATGCAGGAGGTGCAAATAGCTGTGGAGAAGGATATGAGATGTCAATCATAGGCATAGAATGGCAACTACAGACTAGCAGAGGTTAGGGCTATAGGGGTAGTCAGACCAAGGAAGAGGTTGTTCCAGGTGGTGGCAGCTACAAGGTTGTGTGTTGGTTACTTGGTTGACTACTGAAGGGGTCAAGTTTAGCTGCCCTTCAATGGGGAACAATCTTATAGAGAGAAGACAAATGGTTGTGGTGGTGGGGAACAATAATAGTTGGGGCTGTGAGAGTGGTTGCTGCTTGCTCATGGCGAGTGGAGATAGCGGATGAGATTGGGTTCTAGTAGCTGCCTACTAGGCATGATTTAAATAATTGCCATACTGGTATTCACAAATATTGGAAATACAACTTGAGTCACGTTTACTAATTGTTTTATTTGTTAATGGATAGCATGTGCTACAAGTTGGTATACTTGGTTGTCTTGGTATCTCACCACTGAATCTATTCTTAATTTGAGATTGATATGGATGTTAATAAAACTTTGCCATCAGATATCACATTCATCAAATAATTCTGAATATATTGCCTGCTCTTAGTAAATGGATCCAAAGTTTTAACCTACTGTTAGGCCTGTAAGAGAGATGAACCTAGCTGTCATGTTCAGCTGCGTTTGTTAAAGAACTTTTTCAACTTGAACACATCACGTATCTGTCCAGTTTGAGCTTCAAATATGCAACTTGACATTTAGTTTATCAATAAAAAACACTGTGCACATTGTATTTATATAATACATGCAATCTCTAAACAAACAACAACAAAATTGTTCTAGCTTAGATTATTCCCATACTTAAATGCCGACCTTATAAATTTTTATGTTTTTCCTCTACAAAGGATGTTAAGTGTGCTTATTCATCATTCCATGCATACATAATGAGCTCTTTATCAGCTGATTAATGAATTTATTTGTTTAATTAGGTCTCATGGAGACTAGCTCCTTGCATGAATCTTTATCCTATCTACAATGATGAAGAAATTTAGGCTTTCCAAAGATTGTTTTTGTTCTACAT
Organism: Zingiber zerumbet; assembly: GCA_037833815.1. NCBI lineage: Eukaryota > Viridiplantae > Streptophyta > Magnoliopsida > Zingiberales > Zingiberaceae > Zingiber > Zingiber zerumbet. Next base: position 1,996,228 of record JBBMJZ010413115.1, on the reverse strand, counting down.
AAATGTTTCCACTTTTTATGATATTAAATTTCTTAGGCCATATGGAGTGATATTCAAAGTCTAGATGCTCTATTTTCATGGTTATACCAAACCAGAATGGTAATGGTGAGTTCAAATAATCGAACTATCAAACTAGAAGTAGAATTTTGAGTCGTATCAAAGTTTGGATTTATGATTAGAACGATATAGTTTTGGTATTATTTCTGAACATGCTGATACGGTTTCGATACTTTTTTTTAAAATAAGAAAAAATTAAGAGGGAAAGAATTAATCATTAAAAAATTTAAAAAATAACAGTTACAAAATAAAAAAAAAAACTGCAAAGAAAATTGAAAATTGAAAAAAAAACTCCTCGCCCCCAGCTCGCGCGAGGCCTTTGTGCCGCTGTGGAGTTCGCGCGAAGCCTCCTTGGTGACCACAAGGTGTGCCAGTGTTGGCATCGTGCTGAACGGCGAGCGAAATGAAATATTTTGCTCGTGCCACTTGGTACGACACTAGATTTTAAATCATGACTAGCTTAGTAGTTTGACTCAAACCTTGTCTATCTTTTACAAAATCTAAGGTCTCCAAGTGGCCCCCTTTTATAGACTATAGGTTTTGAATGCCCGTCTAATGCCACCCTTACATGTGGTGCTTAATCACTTTTAGGATACATGCGTCTCCTAATTGAATTGATTTTCCTATTATGGATTATTATTTGTTTCACATTAACTACACTTTGCCCCAAACACTGATCATACATCCAAGGATGGAAAATTAGTGGGTTTCCCACCAACATTAAGAACAAAATTCGCTATCCTTTCACAACTTGGAAATTTGAGCTAGCTTATTAATCTCTTATGATCTTTCTGATAGGAGTCATAGATGAGTTGGAGTGATAACCCTTGACAATTTTTTTCCCTTGCAAGTTCTTATCGAGCACAAGTGCAATGAAATAGAACAAGATAATCAAAGCACTAACTATATAATTTGTGGTTTGGAACTCCGATTCTCTATGGCCTCTCAAAGTGAGTCACCTCTAAAAAGAACTCACTATCTTCCTATGAAACCTTTTTAGAGGTGGAGAAAACTCGTACAAAATTGTTCTTTTACAAAGATAGAAAAACTAATAGTTGTGAATAAAGGTATAAATCTTATGTTCTAAATATGAAATACTATACAACAACAACCAAGTCTTATCCTACTAGGTGAGGTCAACTATATGAATATTTCTACACCATTGTGCTCTATCCCTTACTGTATCATTATCTATACAATAAACAAGCTTTATCTCACTAGGTGGGAACTATATCATTATCTATATTTGAATAAATTTTATTTTATTTTATTTTTACTAATCAAGTTTTTTTTATCTTCCTCTTCATATGTGCATATTTGTTATAGTTTTACATCGCCTAACTGAAGCATTTATTGATTGTCTTACATGTCTATACTATCTCTCAATAGATGCAATCCCGACTCTCTCTAATATTTTTATTTTTTATCCTAAACATGCTCATATGTCCACATATCCAACCTAACATCGTCATAACTCTCATCTTTAGTCCAACCATATAACATAGCAAGTCTAACTGTTGTTTTATATAGCCTATAATTTAGAGGTACTTTACGATCATATAGACACTCGACGCTTTCCATTTCAACCTTCCTATTTGTATTCTATGTAAGGTATCTCTCAATCCCTCTCTTTTTTTGCAAAAAAGATCCTAAATACTTAAACCTCTTAGTTTCAAACAACTTGTCATCTCCTATCTTAACAATTGTCTCATTTCATTTAATATTGATAAATTTAAATTTCATATATTCTATTTTTACTCTTCTAAACCTAAAAAATTTTCGGCCAAGATTCGAGTTTAACATTTACCCTTTCAACTGTCTCATCTAACAAAACAATATCATTTGCAAACAACATGCACCATGTACCGTGTCTTGGATATATCCTATGAGTTCGTTTATGATTAGTGTAAAAAGATAGAGACTTAGAGTTGATCCTTGATGTAACCCTATCTTTATGGAAAATGTTTCGGTTAATCCTCTAGAAGACTTCACTCTTATCGTTACATCCTCATACATATATTAATTAGTTCAATTTATGCTATGCTAACACCTCTCTTTTCTAGAATTTTCTATATAATTTGTATTGAGACTATCATAAACTTTGTCTAGGTTAACGAATACTATGTGTAGATCTTGCTTTTATTCCTGATACTTTTCAATTAGTTATTTGAGAAGATGTATGACTTCTATTGTCAACCTTCCAAGGATCAATCCAAATTGTTTTTAGTCACTGTGGTCTCCCTAATCTTTATTCTATTACTCTTTCCCAAAGTTTCATGGTATGACTTATTAGTTTAATACTCCTATAGTTTGCACATTTTTATATGTGTCCATTCTTATATAAGAAAATTAGAGTACTTACCCTTCATTGATCAGACATTTTTTTTTACTTTCAATATTAAGTTAAATAACTTTATAAGTCATTTAATACCTTATTTCCATAGGCATTTCCATACCTCTATTGGAATATCTGGACCACTTTTTTATTTTGCATCCCATTTAAAGCTTGTTTTACTCTTGAATTTTGAATTCTACGATAAAAATATAATTTTTTATACTACCTATTTACATTACCTTAGTTAAGTTTGTGAAAAGTTAATGAAAATACTTTTCTACCGCTCTTTTATTTCTTTTTCATTTACTAGTACCCTATGACATTTATCTTTAATACATCTTATTTGGATAATATCTCTCATCTTTCTCTCTCTCGTATTAGCTATTCTATAAATGTCTCTTGTTCTTTTGTATCTAATTTTTGATACAAGCATTCAAAGTCTTTTTTTTTTATTTCATTCACTACTTTCTTAGCCCCTTTCTTGGCCACTGCATATTTTTTTTAAGTTTTTCTCATTCTTACAAATATATAGTCCTATAGGCTGTTCATTTTTCTTTTACTTTACTTTCTTATTCCACCATCAAAATTCTTTATTTGGTGGTGCACGTTCCTTTACACACCGAGTACACTCTTGACTATTATTTTCAACTTTAATATCATTAATATCATCTTATCTCATGTCGTATGAAGTCATCGTATATTTCTCTTAATACTTGTACTCCTCCTTAAATATGTTTTGCTTCCTATTCTTTAACTTCCACAATTTAATTCTAAGAGTCGTGTATATTTTTATTCTATTGATACTATACTTGAGGCGTATATTCAACACTACTATCTTATGTTGGATAGTAAAATTTTTTCTATGGATGATTTTGCAATCTTTACAAATCTTCTATCATTTTTCCTAACTGTAAGAAAATTAATCTGCGACCACTTTTAAATGTGACCAAGTGTACTTTTTTCTTAAAAATCGTATGAGCTAGTCTAAAGTCATATGTTATTGCAAAATCTAATATAGTTTTTTTTTTTTAAATTTCTTATTCCAAAGTCCAAACCCATAACCCCCGTGTATCATATTCGTCATTTTTCATTCCGTCGTGCTCATTTAGATCTTCTCCTATTAAAATTATTTCCTTTAGTGGAATATTTTGTAATACCTCATCTAAATTGTCCCAAAACTTAAATTTAGTGTCTTTATCTAATTCTACTTGAGGTGCATATATGTTAATTATATTAATAGTTTCTTTCGCCATTACTATCTTAAGAGTTATTATCTTATCCTTTTTAACTACTCTAATAACTTCATCATTTAACGAACTATTCACAACAACACTTACTCCATTTTAAGTTTTACGTACTATAATTTAAAACTCGAGTTATCTATCATCTTTACTTTTTCGCCTACCCATTTTGTATCTTGTGCATATAAAATACTAATTCTTCTTCTAATTATCGTATCGACTACCTCCATTGCTTTACTAGTTAGCGTTCTTATGTTCTATATTCCAAATCTTAGACCATTAGTTTTCCTAGAATATTTGTTCTTATCTAACCAATGGTGTGAAAACTCTTGCATATTTAATACTACACTCAAGTTCTCATGAAAATGTAGCGGCCTTTGCTGATATCGGACCTACAACGTGAATTCTTACATATTTAATAGTACACTCGAGTTCTGATGGAGATGTAGCGGTCCTTGAGACGTTACAGTCGGACCCTACAATGCGTTCTTTCCGAGGAACACCCTAACATTAGCACAATAGTTTGGTGGATCCATTTATTGAATATTTTTCTAAATTCAACGTTGGCTAGTAACCTAACATAACCCTCATCCTTTCTCATCTGGGCTTGAGACCGGCTATGGTGGGCTTAAATATGAAATACTATAAAATAATAAAACAATGGATAGTGAAAAGTGTAGTTGTGCAGATGCTTTAGAATGATATCTATTATTGCGCTTCAAACTCTCCTTACCCTCTATTTATAGACTTCAATCAATCCATGTTTGGACAAGTTTTCCCAAACTATTTTGTTTAATTCCAATTGACTCTATTCCTTTGCTAGTCATTGAAACATTGACCACAAGATCGTTTTCTCATGTCAATCCAATCAATTGGAAAACATTCTAGTCAACTCAATCCTCTTCAGTCTGCTAAACTAGATAAGATCCTCTTCAGGTAGAGGTTTTATTTTCAAATTCAAACGAGATCTAGTTGACTACCTAATCAACTCGATCCCAGATAGTGAACTGGAATCCTTTTTTAGTAGACAAAACATTTCTATTTGCAAGTAGAGTATCTTAGTCAGTACCCAAGCAACCAAATTAATTAATCAATTTAATTCAAAATTGACTGATCATTGACTATGATCCTGAAATACCCATTTTCTTGGTGAAGTTTATCCCCAAGTAAGAATCTACCCTAGAGACCCAAGATTACACATTCTCTCATAGTCTCATATTTTACCAAGTTGTCATAATTTTACACTTATCCAAGAGTACTTACGTCATGCCCCTAGTCTCTTGGATGCATCAAGTCCTCGGCATGTTCCACACGTCATCCTTTGCTATGCCCTTACATACTCTACGTGCAGTTACTGTCATAGTTTCGGGCACAACTTAATTTTGCTTATCCCCTATGGTCCTTTGGATATCTCATACCATCCTTCGTTGATCTTCAGCAGACCTTTAAGCCATCAAGCTAAATTAGTTATTACAAGCTCCATGAGCTTCATGTGCATCTAAAAATATTCCTGCAAACTTCATGAACATACAAGTTATACAAGCAGCCCTAACTTAAACTCTTTGCTAAACATATTAAAGCTATTTAAGCAGTTGAGTCGAACATGACCAATATGAGGAACATGACCTAACACTTTCCATAACTTCACGAATAATGTGTATATTGTCCCCTCGGGGCAGTGCGATGGTTAAGGCATGGGGTGTTGCCACATGAGGTCTTGGGGTCGAAACTCGGCGTGACCGAGGATGACCTCCCTCATATCTTGGTCATTTGCACTAATGGCTAGTAGTCACCCGTGATTTACCTCCTTCGTGTTGACCTAGGGACGGGTGGCGGGGGCGCTGGGGGCGAGCGAATCGCCTTTTGCCACATGAAACAGCTAGAGCCTAGGGTAACAGCTAGGGCTAAATGAATGAATGGTCCGTCGTTAGAGAAGAAAATGGCAGCAAAGATAAGGGGAGAGAAAAGATGAAGATGTGATGGCTGTTCGAAGAGGAAGAGACGGCTAGAGGAAGAGGCGACTGCTAGTATACGAGGTGAACGAAAACCTAAAATTTTTTTTAAATGATTCAAAAATCTAAATATAAACCTTTTTTGTCGCCGCAATCAATTGATAGAAACTCATCAATCAATTCGGCAGTCTTTTGTTTCTCGCTAGATTAAACATCAAGATTGCCCGAGTCAATATCAGATGTCCGTTGCACAAATAGTCCAAGTCTTCTATCTCACTGATCGCGGTTAACCGTTCTGCAAGAACATCCATTGTCACATAGTTTGGTTTGGATCCCTACGAACGCATCTTGTCCATAAGCTTGAATGTTTTATCAGACATGTTATGGTCCTCAAGACCCTTGAAAATGGAGGTGTAGGTTGTTGGGCAATATATTTTGTTTCTGCATCTCGTGAAGAGTTTTATTGCGGCATCAACTTTTTTATTCTTAGAATAAGAATGGATGAGGATGTTATAGTAACATCCATGCTACTGAAGAACTTCATGGCCCGGTCAAGATCACCAGCTTTGCAATAACCATTGATCAGAGTTCCATAAGCGACAACATTAGGTTTGCATCCATCGTCGCCCATTTCTCTGAGGAATTTATCAGCCTTCGAAAAATCACCAACCTTGCAAAAAGCATCGATCAAAGTATTGTATGTGAAGATATCAGGCCTAAGCCCTACCTTGCACATTTCGTCCTGTATCTCGAATGCCTTATCCAACCTCTTATTCTTGCAAATTCCACTGATCAAAGTGTAGTAGCTCTTTATGTTACTCGAAAACCATTCTTTTTCATCAACGACACCTTTGAATAAGCACCATCCAGTTTACCAACTTGAGTCAACCAAGAGATAAGAGTGAAGTATGTCATAGAATCAGGGGGAACCCCTTCCTTGATCATCTCATCAAACAATGTCGTCGCCCTTCCTACATAGCTGGAATGAAGAAAAGCACCAATCAGGATGTTATAGGTGATAGCACTGCATTTAACTTCCGGCCACTCGACCTTTTTCTTTTGAAAAAAATCGAGGGCGCTTTCGATCATCCCATGCATGCACATTCCTTTTACAAAGGTATTCAGAGTAACCACATTGACAGCCACCCTTTCCTTCTCCATCCTGGTAAGCAATTCGTGAGCCGTGTCCAACTCTGCAGCCTTGCAGAAGGCATCGATCAAGGTGTTGTAAGTCACACTGTCAGGATCACAGACATGGCTTGATTTCATCCTATCAAGCGAGGAGAGACCATCCTGAAGCCTTCCTGCCTTGCAGAGCCCATCGATGAGAGTGTTAAAAATGATTGTGCAAGGGGGCACTCCCGAATCTGGGTTTGGTAGCCTCGATGGAGCCGCCAGCATCCTTTACCGCGTAGAAGAAATCCCAGGCCCCGGAGGTGACGCCGCCACGGCACAGCTTGTTGATGAGCTGAGTGAACAGGCAGCGTCGGGCGGTAAAAATCTCATCTTAGCCATCTCGACGAGGAGGGCGAGGGACTCCTCGTTCAGGGGCTGGATTCGCTTGGCCAGGCCGGAGAAAACGATCAACCTAGTGGCGGCGTCGAGCGGGGAAGTGGAGTCGAGGAAAGCATGCAGTGGAGGATCGACAAGGCGGCGAGAGGCGGCTGGGAGAAGCGGAGCCGAGCACGGAACGGAGCCGGTAGTTCCAGTGGCTAAATGAATCTTCACCAGCTTCATCTTCCATTTGGCGATACCCGAAGAGGAATCCGTTGGAAGGCGTTGTCATCGTCCATACTGCCATTAGATTCGTGCAGTGAACGTCATTAACCCGTTTGGGTAGGGTTGGTAAAGAAGATATTACTCTGTGAATCTTCACAAAGGATATCTCATCTATCACTAGATTACTAAACTCAAATTTATTAAAAATACATATATACTACATACTTCAATTTTTTTTCTTATTTCTCTTACGCCAAACATAAATTAGCTGGAATGCAATACAATGATCAATTATACAATGACACATGATGCTGTAAACTGCAAACGTATGAATGAACTAACAACTTGTTTATTTCATCTTTCCAGGGGAATTTGATGACTCAGTATATCACAACAAAGAAACTCCAGTAATTGCCGGCTCAATCACGGTAAGAAATATAACGAGACAGATTTCATAATCATCTGCTCAGAGATAAGACATTCAAAAAGTGTTCTATTCCAGACGGAGATCATTATTTTAGACAACGATGGAGAAGTCATCTATCATAAGAGTGTAAATTACGCAGCGGCCTGTCCGTAGAGACACTTCCTTATCTGCAATCAACAGAGACAACTCAACTATTATAAATTTGATGACAAATGTTCTCAAAAAACAATAGGAGAGAGATCTGCGAATGTTTATCTAATGTCAAATATATTGTGCACACAGAAGGGGAGCAAGTAGGAGAGAAAAATAGTTTTTGACAAATATAGAGCAAATAAATTACATTATCGAACTCTTTATTTTCCACCGATCTTATTTTGAATGATGAAAAAACATAGGAGAAGCGATGTTATTATGTGTTTATATTCAAAATAAAATGGCAAATTTCATTCCAATGCTTTTAAATTACCTTTCTAAATATGTATTTCCATCCAAACACTAAGTAGATTAGAAATGGCAGGACATTAGACGGATAAAATTATCTTGAATCTTGTTTCTATATCATTCACTGAAGTTATAGAAGTGAGTATTACCTCAGGCAATTTCTTGCGGAAAGCAACTTCCAGTCTTGCATCAAGTGTATTTTCACAGACAATCTTCCCATCTATAGAAGCCAAGGCAACACCACCAGAGCTGATAATAAAGGATTTGTGTTAGCAAAACAGGAGGACTACACTCGCAGGCAAATTAACTTGATGCATATAATAGGAGCAAACAATTTGGTTAACTATTGTTGCTTACACTGCACGATTGATATTATCAACCATGTAAAGATACCAAGGTTCCATTTACTTGAACAAATAAGTGAATAGATGGGCAGGTTATAGGCCGGATCACTTTTGTTTTTGATCCATCCACCTGTTTACTTAAACATGGACTAAAATGAATGAAGAAAGAAATGTCGACTTGGTCTTAAGTCTTCCTGAATCGTCCAAATCAGGTGAGTTGAAGGACATGTTTCAGTCACTTTAGTATGCATCCATCCTCTCATCAATTCATTCTATTGCCAATTCATCCACTCTTGAATTCATCCATCCAATCAAACAAATTCAAAATGTTCAATCATTCACACCATAAAATTAACACAAAATCCTGATTAATGTGCAAATATTATCAAACTCTTCCATTTTATAATAATAAATATTGAATTATCATTGCCAAGATATGTTTATCCCAAATATTTGGGGTTGCTACATTGCTGATAGTAGAATTATTCAATTCAAAAGGTTAATGAAATATTTAGTAATCAACTACTTTATTACATCAACTAACGTTTTCTTTGACCACCTTCTATTTATTAACTAATGTTTTTATTGCATGCATTATTAAATGATATTTAATGAATATTAGATAAAATTGCACTAAGATCCTTGTAAAATACAAATGTGTACCTTTCCCATCTAATTTTACAAATATATCAAACTAAAACTTAAAATCTTGCATATGTGTCATTAATGTATCCTAAATTAGTAATTTAATGGATATAAGTGGAAATTTTACCCTTTAATTTCAAATATCATATGAAGTATGGTTTGCAACGATTGAAAGTTTGAGTTGACAACATTCTCCTCCAACCTTACTAATCTATCTGATGCCACAATGAACAACAATCTTCTTCCCTTTCCATTTGTCATTGCAAAACTACTGTTTATGTTGTCTATCTTTCATTCAGGATAGTCATCTTTTTCCTGTGATCACTGTGTCCCTTGAGATGTTATTCTCTATTCCTCTCAACCAATCCTAGGACCCTCGCCTATTGCCTCCACTTTCATCAGTCCACAATGTCAGACAAGCAAAAAAGCCCACTTAGGAGACTGTCTCTAAGAATCTCTCCGTATCCTCACTCGTTAATGTGTTAATCTACTGCAATGCCTGTTCTAGCATTGTTCGTTCAACGAACTTCTAGATTGTATCTTCATGTATGCTGTGTCGAGTGACACAATCAAAATGTACCACTATGAAATTACTAAAACCTAATACTAATCAGTACAAGGAATCTCTTTTCTGTTGCATATATTAATTGTGTATTGATGATTATTGTATTGTGCCGACACCCATCATGTTTAGGTATTACAATTGTATCATTTTGATTAGAGACTAAAACTCAAGCACAGCATGACAAACTTTAGCATCGCACGAGATATTAAACCTTTGTTTATGTATTAAGTTGGACATGGTATTTATGCTCTAGTTAGGGAAAATTGTTGAAGTCATTAGTTATGTGTTTGGATTTAGACCCCCACGTTAGATGTTTAAGATTATGGTTTATGGTCGTCCAACAAAATAGTCCTCTTTGCAATAAACAATACAATAATGTCTTTCATTTCCATTGAACAAATATTGTATAAAAATGTGATTATAAACAAGTAGGGGTGAAACACTTAATTATGATAAACATATTCAACTCCTAACCCCATGGATGTAAAAATGGATATTTATGACTATGTTGTGAAAGTGCATTACCAATGGAGACCATGAGCGTTATGGTGACTAGGGGCAGGTGGTAAGTAGACATTGGCGTCTACAACAATATTTGGTGGGTGAACGCTTTCTTTAGATGCATATTCTTCTTTTGCTGACTCCAAAACTGACTCCACAAGATGATGATCTTCTTTCCGACAACGCAACAAAACAGCTGGTTCTT
>JBBMJZ010413115.1:1966168-1985087 GCA_037833815.1 Zingiber zerumbet | reverse complement strand
AGAAAATAAAATAAAGAACAATAACGAAAAAAAACGAAGATAAAGTAGAATAACTACTTAATTAAATATCCACAGGCAAATATGTAAATACACATATAACTATAAGGACTCGTTTAGTTCGGAGTTATTCTCGATAACTTTAGTTATTCGTCTAAGGTTATCAAAAAAAACTTTATTTGATTTAGGTAATCGATGATTCTCGAGTAATGTTCCATGTCCGACATGTCAGCAAAAGGGGCATACAACTAGAAATCGGAAAATCTCGGAAAACTGAGGTTTTTCTTAATTTCGGAGTTAACGTATTTTTTTATTCAAAATATCCTCGGATTAGAGAAAAATGTGACAAACAAGAAAAACATAAGCAAAAAATAAAAAATATAAAAAAATAAAATAAAAAATAAAAAACGGTAAATTTTTTTTAAAAAAATGTAAAAAATATAAATAAAATAAATAAAAATATTTAAAAAATAAAATAAAATAAAAAAAATTAGGAAAAATAAAAACCATAAAAAAAATAGAAAAAACGTGAAAAATATTTTTTTTTAAAAAAGTAAAAAATAATTTAAAAAAGTTTTAAAAATAGAAAAAAAATGTAAAAAAAGTTTAAAAAACATAAACAAATTAAAAAACATAAAAAAATAAAAAGTAAAAAAAATAAAAAAAACAAAAAAATACATTGAAAATAGAGAAAAACGTGAAAAAGAAAGTAAAAAATCTAAAATTTAAATAATAATAATGATATTATTATTATTATTATTATTATTATTATTATGTATAGTTGATTTTATAATGGAGGGTAATATAGTAAAATATTAAAATAGGTTATTCATTAAAATCTCCACACAAATACGTTTTTATTGCATTACCTATGTTGAACCAAATAATATTTGGTTCTGTTTTATTTCCTATAACCTTAGTTATGTGATTACCTGGTAATCACATAACTAAGGTTATACATGATAACTTGAGCCAAATACACTCTAAGTCTATCCATGGAGGACATATCTTTTGGATCACTTTTTTATGGTTCAGAGGATGTAGCACTTCTATTTACTGTCGGATCGTGACCGCGATCCGGTTATAAATGGTTGCGATCCCTTCCTGAGTTCACCGTCCTCACCATGTTATAGTTTTTATTCTGAGCGGGCGGTGGGATGTCTCCGATAGTGAATAAGTGGTCAAATTACTAGACGTCGAGCGAGGTTATTCTCCGGACGGCCTCCGGCCGCCTACTCTAAATAAAAACTATAACCTGGTGGGAACGGTAAACCCAAAAAAAATCACAATTATTTACAACTGAATCGTGACTACGATTTGATCGTAAATAGGAGTGACAGATCCCTGCACGGAAAGCCTCTTTAGCCATTTTATATCATTAGTGTATATACCATTTCAAACTCTCTTTGATTTAATGTCTCCATTAATATCCTTGACTTGTCAATTCAATGGTTGGTGCTCTCGTGGCGATTTCAATACTGTTCATTCCTTTCTTATCCTTGTCCGCCTCAAAGCTTTCGTCTTTGATCGCACGTCTCCGACGCAGACTTCAAATCGGTAAAAAAAACGATGAAGATATCGAGGAAAGGAAGCTTTGTTTCGGTAATGGCATGATTAAGGACTAAGGAGGCGACAAATCTTGGCTTTGCGCCTTTGTTAGTGCAATGGCTTGAGCTAGGAGACAAAAAGCTACGCCCTTTCCCTTCCCTGCCCTTTCACCTTTCGAGGATCGCTTTTCCACGCGAAAGGAGGATGTTTTCGGGGTTGATCCGCCGACCGGAAGCTTCGATTTTGCCGGAGGAGGCGCAGGGCCCGAGCCTGGCGCTGACGGCGGAGCCCAAGCCGCGCCTCCGATGGACATCCGAGCTCCACGATCGATTCGTCGACGCCGTCGCTCATCTTGGAGGACCTGAAAGTAAGTATCCTTTGCCCTTCATTGATGCTCTCCCTACTCCTTTTCCCCATAGATGACAAACAAATATCGAATCGTGAACTGCTTGCTTTCTAGGTCGTTTTCTGATTGTTTTTCCCCTTCAAAACGCATCCAGATTTGAGTTTCCTTGCCGATTAACTCCAGATTTACTTTGTGATCCAATTGGGAGTTCATTGTGTCTCCTGATTGCCTGGAATCGCATCTCTTTGAATCCTCTCTAGTTAGAACACCATTTACACTTTCGATTTCAGTGAAGTGTGTGCTTTGGTTCTTTGGAGAATTGGAGGAATCTCCAAAGGGTGATTTGAGGTGGCATTCTATGAATTTGAAGCAGCACTAGAGTGATCTGCAACTCTAACAAATGATATCGGAGGCATTTGCTAAGCAGCAGTAGTGTGTTTGATGCTAGAGCTGCAATGGAAGTGATGCAAGACTTTTCTTGAGGTGAACTCATTCTTCAAAGGAAAAAAGGATGCAGTTCTTCACCTAATTCTTGTCGATGTGCAACAAAGGCCATTTGCAAGGACAGCCGGCTGCAGGAACATGTTTATCTATAGAGGAGTGCAATAGAAGGCTGCACCATTATGTCGAACACATTGCTTCCCTTAAAGAGGACTGAGTACATATGTAAACACACAACCAAGACGAACATGAACATGCATATATATGGGGAAAAGCCTCCCTTTAAGTGGATTGAAAAGGGGAGGGGTAGGTTGCTTTGATACCAAGTCAAAACTAACAATTCACCCCTATACGTATTTACACACATGCATGTATACAAATGTCTTGAACAGAATACCATGTGAGACTATGAGTATATATTGTAACACTACTTAATGACGTTGATTTTGGTTTGGTGACTAATAAATTATTGGATCCATGCCTCAAAAACATAGATATGCTTGTTTCTGCACAATGTTGTTTTGCTTATATAAAGTTGTCTCTTGTTCTTTCAGGGGCAACCCTTCGGTAATTTTAATATAGAACTGTTTCATGGTGTCACTATGTTACACCTAATGACAATCTTTCACCCCTATACATATTTTTACATGTGCACATACACAGATGGCTCGAACAGAATACCTATGATATAATATGTCATGTGAGACTACGATTATATTATAATACTATTTAATGATGATCGAGTCTGGTTTGGTGACTAACAAATTAGTGAATCCATGCCTCAATACATAGATATGCTTGTTTCCACACAATGTTGTTTCTCTTATATGAAGTTATGTCTCCTGTTCTTTCAGTGGAGCAGTTTAGTATTTTAAATGACACTGTTTCATGGTGTCATTATTTTACACCCAATGGCAATCTTTCTTTACCTTTAATGCTTTTTTTTTATCGAAAGGGATAATTAGTAGTGTCCTTGTGTTGATTTGAAGATCTAAATGTATGCAGTCAGCCTTTATATATGGTTTTTAAGCTTTTGTGATTGGCATTTCCATGAGCATTTATGATACCAAGATCATAGCAACAATGATATCATTCGATGTAAATCACTGGTTTTAACGAGTAAATGATGACCATGCTGAATATTTCAGAGGCAACACCAAAGGCTATCATGCGGACAATGGGCATTAAAGGACTTACACTGTTTCACCTGAAAAGTCATCTCCAGGTATCAGCATGTTAAATTATATCGTCCGATGAATTCTTCCTTTGTTGATAGAATAAACTATTAACATGATTTTCTCACTATAATACTTCTTTTACCTGTTATTGTTCCCAGAAATACAGATTAGGAAAGCAATCAGGCAGAGAGATGACTGATCAGTCAAAAGACGGTAGGTCAATTGGCTCGTATCTATACTCAACTCATTCTAGATATGACAGAATCTCCAAAAGTTTCTACGAAAACCTTATTGTAGCTAGGAATGAACCTTCACTGTGTTCAGCAACTGTTTCAAGCTATTTTAGATCATTTGGATCTTTAAGTTTAAGTTCTTTCCATATCCTACGAATGCAACTGGCTGTGTTTTACCTAAACAAGCTTCCAAACTCGTAAATGAGATTCTTATACTCTCTTTGGAGCTGTGTTACACCAATATTGTACATGATGAAATGGGGAAAATGTAATAACAACGTCACACTTGACTACTTTTCCCTAACAGTATTAATTCATTGCTATTCTGTCATTATCACTCGTTATTCATGTACCTTGTGGCGACAATTCTTTGTACCTTGTGTTTCAGCTTCCTTCCATTCGGAGAACCTAAGCAACAATGCTTTATCACCAAGAGTGCCTATGCCTGATGTAAACGAGTAAGTCATATTTTGCATAAGTTAGTAGGTCTACATATAGTATGTTGCACGGTTGTTAAACTTTGACATGGTTAGTTCTTCTGCTTTCAGAGGTCGGGAAGTAAAGGAGGCATTACAAGCACAAATGGAAGTACAAAGAAGACTGTTTGAACAAGTGGAGGTACTGAGTAATTATCTTTGTTTCCGTCCATTTTGTGTAACCTCGACATTTACTATTTCGATCTTGTCTCTGTGAAGGTACCAAGTTGGTAGCTATTTACCTGCACTAATGAGACTTTAATATCATCTATTTTACGTGCAATATTTTCGGCTAGTACACATTGTGTAAGCTCAAGTTGCTTAGCAGATTTTACTAACACCCTTCTTTGTCCTTTGATTAGGTTCAGAAGCATATGCAGATCCGAATGGATGCGTTTCATAAGTACATCGATTCCTTACTTGCAAAGGCTTATGAGATAGCATCAGATCAAGTTGCTTTGAATAGTTTTGACTCAACTGAGCATCATGGACTTGCAGACATGCCAGGCAGAACCATTTGCACCTCCTCGTCCGATCTCTTGACCCAATCTGTTCTCTATCAGTTATCCATGAGCTCGATGAACATGCCTACCTGATTGTCGGAGTGGTACTGCTCCATCGCCAGAAGCCACTTCTTCCGTGGAAGCCATATGAAGTGAAGAACAAACCATGCGGATCAAAACTGCTATCACTGCACTAGATCTCTCTTTCCTTTGTAAATGGAGAAAGAAGCATTAGCCTTTTGTAAGATGATTGAAAACACTCCAAAATTGTTTACATGAAGTTTGTTCTTGTTCTTGAGCCATTGAGATTGAGGATGCAAATGGTTAGTGTTTTGTGTTTATTTCAACTATTTACGATTGGCGATTTGAACTTTATTCTTTTATTTAAATTTTTAGTGAATTTATACGACTAGTAATATTAAAATTACTTAAATTATTAAGTATTATATTGATTAATGTTTTTGTTGTCCACCTTTAGCCTATCCTAAAATACTTTTATTATATTGATCAATATTTTTGTTGTCTTCCATTAGCTTATTTACGACGTATTTACGACGTTGGTAACGAGACATTTATACCTTTGAATTTATCTTGGTAGCTGGTGGAAAATTTTTATGAGGAATTTGGATTATTAAAAAAAAGATAAAAATTAAAAGGGCGCTCATCATTTGCATTTACGTTAGATGGGCACCTCAATTAAAGTCAAATGAGCATCTCATTTGACTTGAACGACCCAAAATACACTTACATTTGATCATTCAGTTATGTAGAAACTAGCATGTAACTTCTATAAGTATAGAAATTGGTTGCTAGCTTCTATAATATGTAGAACCTAGTTGCTACTTTCTATACTAGTGATTTTATATCATTTTATTTTGTTTCTCTAAGTGACAACATGATTAAAATAACATTTTAACTAACAAAACAATTGATATGGACTTTATAACACTCATTATATTTCAAATGAACATTATCTCATCACAATCAACCAGGTAGAAGTTAGCATGTAACTTTTATACATTGTAAAAGTAAGCATGTAACTTCTACACCGTGCAGAAGCTAGTTGTTAATTTCTATAACTTGTAGAAGTTACATTCTAATTTCTATAATTGTGACTTTATATCATTTTAATTTTACTTTTTTGAATGATCACCTAATTAAAATAAATTTTAACGAGCAAATTAATTAATGGAGACTTCATAACACTTATTACATTTCAAATTAAATCACAATAGGTTATGTACAAATTAACATGTAGCTTTTACATATATTTAATGTGAACTATCTAAAATACCCTTACATGATCACTTAACTATATTTAACTGTGTAAAAGCTAACATGTAGCTTATACACTTAGAAGCTAGCAACTAGCTTACACATTTGTATAAGCTATATACTAACTTTTACATCGAATGATTAGATAATATAAAAATATTTTAGATAGATCTAGTTAATAGGAAATACTCTTATTCAAATACCATTATAGTACATTTAAAAGTGCTACAAGATCCGCATAATTACTATAAATAGTTTTAGTTAAAACTAAACTATTTTAACATGGATTAAAACTACTAAAAAATATTAATAAAAATGGTTCTATTGGATAAAAAATAACACTAACAGAATAGTTTTAATCAAAAATACTAAAATTAAAAATTATTTGGGCTTAACTTGTTATAATTGAGCCGTTTGGATCTATCAGATTGACGTATTCTGTCAAATAATTTAAACGGGTCTAATTAAAATTTTATCAATTATTTTAAGATAGGTTTAGGTGGACTAACCCATTTGGGCTCATGACCCGCACAGGTCTATTCATGGCATATTCAGGTTGATATGTGGGTTAAGAAAAAAATCATGAACCAAAATTTAAAACTGAAGTGGAAAACATAATAGGTCATGGGCTTGACTTGCCTAATCTACTATCTAAACTAAAATCTTTCAACCTTTTCAATATATATTTTATTTGGGTGGACTCCTAGATTAGCCTGTATAATCCTTAACCTATTTTGAATTAGGTTAAATTAGAGATTTCTAACTTCACCTTGTCTAGCCCCATCCTACTCCGCATGGATTATTTACGGATCAACCCACTCTACCATAAATTGATGTTTGAAACTTCTAGTTATAATAGCGTTGGATAAGGAAGCCAAATCCTCTGGTCTAGGATCTGCTGAACCAAGGAAAGCCTTATCTATTCATTGGTGGGGTGAGATAACAGGTGAAGTATAGTCTATCCTACCAATAAATAGATAGGAGTATAGAATTGGTTAAAGAATTTTAGATAGGAGTATTCTCGCCCTTTGTAAAAATATTCATAAAAAAATAGAATGAGATGTTTTTTTTCATTATTTTAAAATAAAACATCCTTTTACCATAAAAAAATAAGGATTACCTTTTTATTATTATTTATTATTTTCTAAAATGATGCTCCCAAGTAATGATGTTATTGGTTACGAAGTTTCTAGAAATTTTTTATTCTGGTACAATCAGTCCTTTTTTGTCGTCCTTCTACTTTAGAGTGTACCAGACATAAGTGACTAATTTAAATTTGTTAGAGGAGCATCAAAAAGAATTAAAAATTTGAGGGTATAATAAAAATATTATAACATTCGAGGGGTAAAATAAAGCTGTTTCCGGAATATTTGATGGGCCTGGCTGCCGCCCTATGGGCTCTAACAATGACTATGAAAGCCGCCAGATCGACCAGTCCACTCGCGACCTCCGCCTAACAAAGCCACGAAGTGATATCCTGTCGAGCGAAACCCTAGCCAGAGACTTCTCCGGTCGCTACTGGATCCTCTCTTCGTGCCTAGCGATCGGTTTGGTTCCCTTATCATGGATTTCTCCTCCTCGATCTTTGGTTTTCTCATGTTTTCGGTTGAATACCTCTTTCGGCGATCCGTATCTGATGTGATTTTTGTGCAAAAAAGAAATCTTTTTTTTTTTGGGTGTGTGTGTGTTTTCCCTCGATTTTGATGGTATATCGACAAATTCAAATGGGGATATTTGCTCGGCTCCGATAGTAAAAGGATTCAATTTATAATTTTTCGGAAATTTGCTTTTCCGGTGATGGATTTTCCGTTACTTGGTTGAAAAAAGTTCGTGATTTGTTTCTTGGCAGATCATTCGGAAGGAATAGGTCACCATGGCCGATCTAGAGAATCTGCTGCTACAGGCAGCTGGAAGGACAGGGTCTGGCCGGAAGAACAGCAATTCACGCAAACAATCGAGATGGAGGCGAGATAGTTCTTACTCCGACGGAAGTGACTCTAAGGATGATGATTCAGACAATCCCAAGTATACAAAAAGGAAACCACCAGGCTCACAGATTCCGCTGAAGAAGAGGTTTGACCCGCCGGAGACTGACAGGAGGAGCAGCCGGAGAGATGATGATTACGATGACAGTAGTCGCAGACACAGTGATGACGATTCAGACAGTGCTCCGTCGGTTGGCAGTGATCTTTACAAGGATGATGCAGACAAAGAAGAACTCGGGAAGATGTCTGAGCTTGACAGGGAGATGATATTGGCAGAGAGGAGTACTAAAATAGATGATTACAAACTGAAGAAGATGGCGAGAGCTTCATCTTCAAAGATGGAGAGGGGCCGAAGGAGGGGCTCTCCTCCAATGCCACCTCCCGGTCGCTCAGCTGCCCGCAACGATAAGACAGCCGCAAAGAGTGCTTTGAATGAGCTGAGAGCAAAGAGAATGAGACAACAAGATCCCGATGGCTACCGCAGTCGGCTAAGGGACTTGACCGGGGAGGGAAGCAGTGGTGGTTTTGGTCTCGGCGATTCTTCTCCTCCCAGACATAGAAGTATTGGTATGGCTGCCAGTCCTCCCAGTGATAACAGCAATGAAGGCGAGAGCGGAGGCAGAATTGACAGCGAGGATGATAAGTTCGGGGAAGATAAGAAGATAGATGACGACTTAGAGGATCTATCCCCCTCAAGGTTGGATGCGCCAAAGTTTGAGGATGTTAAAGAAATAACTATCAGGAGGTCAAAGCTTGTGAAATGGTTCATGGAACCCTTCTTTGAAGAGCTTATCGCAGGATGCTTTGTGCGGCTCGGTATCGGGAAGACTCGCTCCGGGAAGCCCAAGTATAAGCTATGCTTAGTACGGAATGTTGATGCGACTGACCCTGAAAAGCATTACAAACTGGAGCACTATACGACCTATAAGTGGTTGAATTGCATATGGGGCAGCGATGCTTCGGCTGCTAGATGGCAGATGGCTATGGTTTCGGATTCGCCACCATTGGTAGATGAATTCAACGAGTGGAAATGGGAGGTGGAGAAGGGTAATGGCCGGATGCCGACCCGTCAGGAGGTGCTCGATAAGAAGGCTGAAATCCAGCGGATCAGTAACTATGTGTATTCCGCTGCTACTGTAAAACAGATGTTGCTGGAGAAGAAGTCAGCCTCGTTGCGGCCAGTCAATATCGCTGCTGAGAAGGACCGGCTTAGGAAGGAAATAGAAATTGCTGAAGCCAGACGCGATAGAGCAGAGGTGGAGAGGATCAGGGCGCGATTGAAACAGTTAGAAGACATGCCACAGCGTACAAAGCAGCTTGATGAAAAGGCTGCTCGGTTGGCAGAGATGAATAAGAGAAACCGAGCTGAGAATTTTAAGAACGCCTCAGCTTTGAAACCAGTTAACACTTCCTTGAAGGTCGGGGAAGCTGGCTACGATCCATTCTCGAGGAGGTGGACAAGATCGACGAACTATTATGTTGCAAAACCAGGGGGAATTGACAGTACATCAACAGCAAATACTGAGCATGGCAATTCTGTCAGTGCAAATGTAACAGCGTCAATGAATGAAGTGGAGAGAGGTGAAGCAGCAACTGCTGCTGCACTGAGAGCTGCAGCTGGTGCCGGTAAGCTGGTAGATACAGTTGCTCCGGTAGACCAAGGAACAACCTTTAACTTCCTTCATGATTTCGATCTGCCAATCTCGTTGGCTGCCCTACAGAAGTTTGGAGGTCCTCAGGGTGTGCATATCGGGCTCTTGGCAAGGAAACAGAAAGTCGAAGCCACTTATGGATACAAGATTCCCGATAGCGATGGGAGGAGGCATCCGCTGACTTTGACAGTCAGTGATTATAAGCGTCGAAGGGGGTTGCTGTGAATGATACTCTCACGAATTGTTCTATGTAAGTTTGAGGTAATTCTCATGGATGAGATTGCTAATCGAATATATGGTATGGCTTGCAACATTTGACTTGGATCTCCCAACTATGAACATTGAAAAAGCTCGTCATCTTTTCTATCATATGAAGTCTATTTTTAGGAAGTTTCATTTATCAACATCGTATCATTTGGATGATCATATTGAACTCATCGGATGACATTAGAGATCTAAGTTACTTGGAACAAAAGAAAAGATAAGAAACAAGCTTTGTGAAGGAGAACAGTCATCTGTGAGTTTGTGATCGGAACAGTAGGGATGGTAGAGGACTTGTTTTGATCGAAGCTGTTCCTGTGAACAAAATAGAGTGAATACAATTCTCAGGTTGTGGGATATCCACTCTATTAGTCGTTAACAAAAAACGACAGCAGTTTGAGTAAAAAACATCAAAACTTAAAGAGGATCAAGTCTTGCAAATCAAGGTCGTCACCAACATCAACATCATGCCGAGGTAGATTTCATCAGCAAAATCTTGTGTTAGCCATCGAAGATCCAACATGGACAACAAAGCAAAAGCATTCTTACACAGAAACAAGCAGAGAGCAATCATGAAGTTCACCTCATCGACTAATCAAAAGCTCCTAGAATACAAGTACACACATGAAAAACCAAAAGGTCATATAAGAAGGATATAGTTCAAACCCAAACCAATCGATCTCTTGAATCATAATTTTTCCCAATGATAACCGATCGAACCAGCTGATCCATATTGATTTTTTAAAACCTTTCTAACTGGCAAAAAAAGAAAAAAAAGGGTTTCCATCCAATAATCGAGAAAGTGTGATGAAGATGGTAATGAGTCAACATCTCACTTCCCCACGGCATGTGAAACAACACACAATGGCCATCAGATATAGAGATGAGAGCGCCTCTAGAATATTAAATAGCGATCTCTCCATTTCTATTCCATTCACTGCAACATAGTTGAATGAGCTCGGCACCAGGATTTGCGAGAAAACCTGAGGAACTTGCGAAATAAGATTACACCTCTTCTTCTACTTAGGGATTCAGAGAAAATAATCAGGAGCTGGTTTCTTTGAAGGAACTCCTCTAGATTCCTGCAATAGATTAGGTCTTAGTGAGTTCACTACGTGAGATAAAGAGGAAAATTTAGAGAAGAAAAGGTTATAGGAACAAACATGCGGCGCAGCTTCAAAAACACGAAATTGCTTGTTCAGATTCTCGTCGAGCTCCAGAATAGCAGCCACATTACCACATCTGGAAATGAAACTTTTTAATGTAAGGTTTTTTTATTCATAAACACTGCAAACAGCATTCCAAATCTATCAAGGAAAACTGCAGAAAATAATAGATCTATCAAGAATAGATGCAAAACAAATAGGGATGGAAGAAATCAACTAAAGAGACACCCCTCAGACTTCTCAGAGAAGTTTTCAAGAGAAGCAAGACCTCTGAAACTTGATCTGTGAGCAGACTTATACAACTAACAAAATTTGTTCAGACTTTATTGGAATGTAATTACATGACCTCTTGTTTCTGTTTTGGGGATAAATGAGCAAAAACTGCAATATTATGTTTGAAAACAAGAAATTGCTTATAGCCATAATTGACTAAAAACAGATGCAAAAAAGCCAAATTCTAGTTTGTTGTTTTATAAAATTCGGTGCAAAAAAGTTAGGAAGCTTCGACAAAAAAATTGTTAGTTAGCTGCACCAATACTACTTAATTAATATTAAGCATCGATGAGCAATTTAAGAGCACCTGTAACAGTAATTTGGAGCAGACCACACTGTTACAATCTGGTTATTGAACATCCATTTGTACCCTTCCATTACGAGTTGATGTGCACGGCAAATATAATCGATGTTGTTTGCATGGTTGAATGATGTCACAACGTTTCCTCCAAACAAGAAACCTGCACCCCTAGGACTTAGCCCCCAGCCATCGACATCTTCTGGATCTGACCATAGCAGATCACACATGGCTCCATCATGGGGCACTTCTTGCTTGCGATCAATTGTTCTTATCTGTGAAAGATCGTTAATGACAGTCAAGAAAGTTGCTTGACAGGCATGAACACACAAGAAAACTGACCTGATCTAGTGTTGTTATGGCAGGAGAAAGACCCCCATGAACACTAAATATTTTGTTTTCGATCAACGCTGACAGACTGAAAAATTGCAAGAAGGATAAAAGTAATACTAGCAATTAGGATCTATGCTGGATTACTAGCAATATGACCAATATTACCTCAAGTAATCAAAAATGTCTGTGCAATATCTCCACACATTCACAGAACCATACTTGCGAAGACACTCATCATAGAAGCCATATACCTAGCCAGAAGGAACACCAATAGCTTGTAAAACAGAATTATCACTCATGGAAACCATTGTAGTTTTTTAAGATCTTGAACCTGTGTGATCTGCCGGCTTTCATGGTTCCCTCGTATTAGAGTTATCCGGTCTGGATACCTCACCTACAGAAGCACATTGAAGGTTGAATAGAAAGAATGGGGAAAAAACAACTGACCGTCGGCAACTGCAAAATGTAAAGAAGCAACAGAATCGATGCCCGTCATCCCAAGCCAACTTTATGGAAAATACTGGTAACTGTAACTCATTTATCATCGGAAGGTTTCATGATTGATCACAAGGTATTAAGTGAGTACAACCTTTTATCTTTGTGTGTTAGTGACAACCTCTGGAACTTGCAAAACATTCAACAATAGGCAAACAGGCAAGCTGTCTATATTACAGCACCAAGTCGAGCAGACACAATTATCAGTAAAAAATAACTTCAAAACATCCGGGATCATCAGATGACAGACACCGGTCATACCAAGTAGGTAACTTGATGCAAAACACTGATGGCTCACTAATGCATTTATCATGCAAATGTTTCATCACATATAGTCAGTGAATTATTATCTACCTCAATGTTGTCTTGTGCTTGTGACAACCTCTGGAAGTTGTTTTAAATTATTTTTGCACACAAAATGCAATAAAACTTTACAGAACAAGCAATTGTTGCAACTATTTGAGGTATGAATCTTATCTTGCTGTCTACGTATTCTAAGCGCAGAGGCAAAAATTAACTTGACACAGGTTAGATGCAGAGTCAAACTGTAGTCAACAAGAAAAAAAACAATTTTGATTTCAACCAGAACCACACATCTGCTCATGTAGAATTGGCTTCTCTAATTGAAAATTCATCTAACATTTTTACAAAGACAAAAAAGGGACTGAAAAAAAAAACATCTTTAATGTTAAGTGTTCAAGCAACATGGAAGAATTTGGTTCTTCCTGTCTTGTGGATTAGGTATTCCTTGCTTACTTGATAGTTTTGCTTTACTGGAAAGTAAAGTTTTATTCAAGATTCAACCATATTTAAGATTTCAATAGACAAGCATGGCCATATGAACACTGTCAAAAGGAAATACAATTGAAGAAATGATTTTCTCTATGATCCAAAGTTTGAGGTGGGGCTTGGAGCTTTGCTCTCAAACAAGATATGTGTATTAGATTGAACTGTCAATCTCTAATAAGTAGCTTACACATAAATGCTGCAAGTCCTAAAAATGTAAATAATTTTTTTAAAAAAAAATATGGACAGAGGTGGAAGAAGGTACCTTCAGTGCTAGCAGAAGCAAAAATGTTTCAACTGAATAAAAACCCCGATCAACAAAATCACCCAAAAATAGGTAATTTGTCTTAGGGCAATCGCCTCCTACTTTGAATAGTTCCTTCATGTCATAGAACTGACCATGAATGTCACCACATATCTGAGATAAGCAAATCAAAAGCAGTCAAGAAAGAATGTACCAAGTCCAAACTCATCAAAATTATGATGGATCTAATAATTGATATGAGAAAACAATGTCAAAAACATTGTACAACTTAAAAACAACTATGGCAGCCATGGAGAATGGAAGAAAGAAAATACCCTGGAAAAACATAATTCATTGCACAAAGTAACAAATACCCATATATTTGGTACAATGCCAGATGCCATAAGATAAACTTTAGCACTAATCAAATGTCAAATTTACTTGACACTAAATATTGTAGGAAATGGAAAGGTTTCCTTACTAAATTTCACACTTATGAAACATAGCCAAAAAAACAAAACAAAACAAAACAAAATTGTTGCTCCAGTAGATTGAAAAACAAATTCCTGCAGATAGGCTGAAGTGTAGAGAAAGCGCAATAGTTCAGGCTACATGGGGAGAAAGATATCCTAGATCTTTTGGACAATGTAATATGTATGATAAAGATTAAATGTGTGCTTCCATGTTAAGCAGAGAACCAGTCCTGTCAACATATCATAGATAAACTAATTAGCAATTGATTTGGCTTTCCTTTACATCCTAAAGTGGGGCCAGAATGAGTCTATCCCAATGCAAACCTTAGAAAATCCACAACCAGCTCTTTGACAAGCTGACCTATGTAGTTCAAGACACATTCAAATGTAGTCTGCCGATGCTTGAAAGATGCAGCTCATAGAAAGTGATCTAAGACCAGGAAAAAAAATGATATTTTCATGCAAGGATGGCTATTGGAGTCTTCAATCCAGATTTTTTTTTTTCAATCCAATTCCAATTTCAAGTGTTCAGCATGTTAGCAAAAACTAATTAAACATACAAGCAATTGGACAAAACTCAGCACTAGAAATCACACTCAAGAAACAATATCGGCATACAATCAACAAATTCGTGTCTCAGTAACTACAGATTTTGATCCTGCAATTAATGAAATATATATTTACAATCGCAACAACATATAGGAGATTACATCTAGATACGCAAGGTCAGTTTGCAAATTTGGTCACAATCAACTCAAATTTATCCCTCGATGTGAGAAATCGAAAACAAACCCTAGGCACACAATCCGAACGAAAAAGATCCTGCTTTGGTTAAAAAACAGTGATCAACAGACGATCTAAGCGCATCCATACCAAACGCAGATCGAAGAAGACCCGGCGAAGACCGGAGTCGATTCAATCGACCCATTAAGAAAAAGGATAGAACAGGAGAAAAAACGAAGCGGAGGCGGACAACATGGATCTAACTAGGGTTCCATACCGTGACGGGAGCATCGACTCTCTGCACGTTGCTCTCCTCAACGAGGATCTCCATGGCCTTGAGGCACAGCGCCTTCACCTCCGACTCCTTCAGCGGCTCACACCGCTTCAGCTGCTCGATTTGACGGTCCAAATCCGACATCTCCCTTCTCCTTCACCGCCTCGAACTCCGATTTCTTAACTTCCAGCCCCGACTCCTCCTCCCCCCTCCCTCCCTCCCTCGATGGCACGCAGTCGCTCACGCCGCCTACAAAAGCGAAAAAACAGCTGCGGCAAACAACAGCAATTTTATAAGTACCGGTCGGTGACGGTAACCCACCGAGAGCGGTGAATGGTCGATCTTTTTTGGGCGAAGTTTATTTTATACTTCATTGTAAACCCGATCCGTAAAATGAGGATCCGAATGCGAACCCAGATAGGCAGATACCAGTCAAGCGTTGGAGTCAAATGCAGTCGATTAGGATGGTCTATGATTTTATTTACTACTCGAATCTGAATCCGTTTAACTATCAAATATCCGACCCAACTAAACATGTAAACACTTATGACAATTGAGACTATAATTAAAACCTAAAAAATAAACTTTATAGCCATAAAAATTATTTTTTTTATATTTTTTATAATCTCAGTCAAAATGTTAAAAATTATTCTAGCCATCAAATTGATCAAGAGTGCTCAAACAATAACTTTGTGACTAGAGTTGTCAAAATAATCTTTTGTAATATAGAATAAAATTGTCTAAAATAGATTCTAAAATAGATTCAATGTGATCGGTTCTTTTTTGAGACCGATGAAAGTTTCGTGGATTAGACGGTCCTTTATAGTAATTTTAATCAAAATTACTACACAATGCGAAATAAAACCACCCTTTAGATATTTTTTAAATATGAGATTGTTTTAAACAATGATACTCTATTACTCTGTCAGCTATAATAAAATTAATGATCGACATACGTGTTGCGTGTGTAATATAATTTTAAAAATTAAGAATTAATTATTTGGGTAAGATTTGTCAGACTTATGTAATAGTATAATAATACAAGAGTGACGCTAAAGAATCCCAACAACAAACTACTGTAACGGGCTTCCCTATGTAAAAAAATTAATTTAATTTAATATTATACTTATCTTAGTAAAAAACTAAGAAAAGTATATTGTTTAATATAGTCAGCCTAAAATATTTATAGAAACTTTTTTGATCATAGTGTTGTCAATTCTAATATGTGAGACTAAATAGAACTATATTTTTTTATATAAAACAACAAGAGAAAATTAATAATGAGAAAAATTCATAATAATACGTCGTAGTTGAGTCTCGAACTCTAGATCACTGATTGTTTCGCTTGTGGAATTACTAATAAACCTTGGAATTATTTTTAGTGTGACTAAAAAAAGGAGATTAACGTAAATTCATTTTAGGCTTCACCAAAGTTAGTTAGTAAAGGGAGGAGATTTTTAATAAAATAGTAAGATAGTAAGATGACCAAGATAAATCTAACTTGGATAAGTTTAAGTAAAAAAAAATTAAATAATAATTGAAACAAAGATAATTCAACAAATTTGAAATTAAAAATTAATAAAAATTTAAATATTCAAGATAATGCTTAGACAAGGAAAACTCAACAAACTTCAAATTAAAAATAATAAAAAATCAAATATTAAAAATAATATTTCAAATAAAAATTATTTAATAAATTCAACCAATTTAATCAATTCAAACTTAAAATATAAAGAAAACATAAAGATGAGTTAAAAGTATAGGATAAAATCAAAATTAAATCATAATGTAGTAAATTTTGATAAAATAAGTTTAAATCTAAAAATGGCTAAATTCAAAATGAAATTTACGTAAAATTAAAATCAAAATCAAATTTTAACACTTAAACTAAAATAAAATTAAAATTAACTACTTTAATTGAATTCATTTTTTTAAAACGTTAATTAATATTTAAATAAACTCAACCTTTATTTAAAACTCTAATTAAACTTAGTTAAGGCTAATTAAACCTTTATCAAGTCTTAATTAAACTAATTTACCCGAACTTAGAAGACCCCTGTGCATTGTCATAGCTTGGAAGCTAATTATTGAAATGTATACTCTGCTGATGATTAAATTTGAATCCAACCCAAGTAAAGATAACCCGTAAAAACTTATTCAATTCATCTTACAAGACTGTAGGATTAACTTTGTAAAATATGACAATTAAATAATAAGTAATATTTGAAAAATAACCTTATTAATTTTTTTGAGAATTTTTAAAATTTTTCAAGATTTAAATAGAGGTCGTATGACATGTTTAAGGGGATGGATTGGTTAGATTTTAAAAAAAAATCTGTTTAGATATCCCAATTAAGTTGGGTGTTGATTGGATTAATTAACTTAGGTATATATTATTATAACCTAAGTTTTCTTTGTTTTATTTCTCTTCTCCCAATCTCCTCCCCAAATCCTGAATATCCCGTGAGGCCGATAAGAGGAGGTGAATTGCCTTGCAAACAAAAATCACACCTTTCTCAAACTATTGGGCTTAAACAATTGCACACTTTAAGAAATAATAATAGAAGTAAGGAGGAGTACGAGACAAACAATTTACTTGGGTTGCAATTAGAAGATTGCTACTCCAAGGAAAGTCGACTCATTATGAAGATCTATTTCTTAAACACACATCGGAGGCGGAGAAGCCTCGTACATGAAAATAATGCTTGGAAATGAAAAACAGAATAGAATTTGAAGTACAAAATATGTTGTTCGAAATGGAGAAGACCAGGGCTCTATTTATAGTCCACTGGTCGAAACTGATTATTTGCTGATGTGGCATGATCCAGGCGCCCGGACCCTCTCTAGGGGTCCCCAGCGTGGCAAAATTCTATCTCCATGTGGAAGCTATGCTACAACCAAGGGAAAAGTTTTATCCACTCTCGAGCATTGGGATCGCTGTTGACATGGACCAAAGTCGATCCACTGTGTTGAGGAACCCTTTTGGCACCAAAGTGGTCCGGTCGCCGAGAGTAGCTTCGGGCACCCAGACTCCAAGCGCCCGAAATATCTCTAGGCGCCTAGATAAGAGTCAACTCAGAGTTAACTTTTTGTACGACCTTCTGCTCTAGCTCCATTCGCTTAGTGATTTCGACTATCCGGAATTTGGCTCACCCGAACTTATCTTCCGGCCTTCTCAAGCAATCTTCCACTCAGGCTGCACATCCCTCAGAAATGCCATGCACTTCCTTCTCATCCACCAACGTACTCTTCCGCAGCACCTTAATCCTCAGATGTACTAAGCCCGTCGACTCCTTCCCGTGCCATCCTTCTCGCTAGTTGTGTCTCGCTCGACTTCTTGTGATCATAAGTTCTTGCACACTTAGACACATGCATCAAAATACAACAGGACCTAACCTAACTTAGTTGATCACATAAAAACTACCACGGAGTACTTACAAATTCATCTTTGCTGACTTCACACCCCACCTCTCGATCCCGATGTCGCTGCCGCACCACGATCCTGATGCCATGATCCCAAGACCGCTATCAGTGATGTGGTCGTCCCCTCTCACAATCCAGCTGCCGATCGTCGAGTGTGTTGTTAGTTACTTCTAGTCACCGTTGCCCTTCACCCTCTTCAGTGCCCTAGATAGCCGATCACCCACTTCCCCATCGCCATCGTCGACCGCTGACTTGACACCGCCATCACTGGTGCCATCCCGCAGTCACTGCTACTAGAAGTAGTTGTTGTTAGGACCTTCGGATGGCTAGAGAGGGGGAGGGGTGTGAATAGCCTCCTCTAAATCTTAAGAAATTTTCTCAATTAAAGAGTTAGTGCAGCGGAAATATGCAAACTAAAATCTAAGACAAGGAAGAGAAAAACTCACACAACAAAACACCAGGATATACGAGGTTCGGGGATAACTTGCCCCTACTCCTCGGCGTGTCCGTAAGGTGGACGACTCCTTGATCTTTCG
>JBBMJZ010413115.1:1888814-1898880 GCA_037833815.1 Zingiber zerumbet | reverse complement strand
TTATATGAAAATATTTAATAAAATAATTAAATTTTTATTCTTTTATTCCGTTTTGTTCTATTTAAGTTGGTTCGATTTATTTTTTATTTTTTTAAAATTTAACTTTAAGTTAGGACTGAAATAGATTGACATAGAAATTTAGAAAATTAAATACATCTTTGAAAAACATACCACACGTAGTATGCGACAGTTTGTTCTCTCTATTTTTTTTTTTTTCCTTTTTAGTATTATAAAAAAATCAAAAAAGTGGGTGGATATTTTGTATTCCCAGATGTCAAAATTGCTAAGGACATCTCTAATTATAGAACATCCACGATGAGATATTAAATAAGTGTTATAATATCTATTTAACACCCCTCTCTATTAAGAGAGAGGAGAGAGGGGTTCAAAGGTTTGAACACTTTTGAACATCCTCTTTCTTATTTTTTTTATTATTTTCTTTTTCTTTTTTAAATTATAAAATTTTTAATATTATTTAAAAAATAATAAAAGAGATGAATGAATGGATGGTGAAAGCCATAAATAATGAATGTTAATGTTAAAAGGGATATGAGTGGAAGAGATATGTTGTTATAATGAGTATGTGACAGTAGATTTCATATTTTTTATGAGTAGATTCTATATTTTTTGATGAGATGGTAGATGTTATAATGAATTAGCGTTGCGGATGCTTTTAAAAAATGGACCAATAATCCCAATTTTAATTAATTAATTCTAACATGCATATATATATATATATATATAAACACAAGCTTAAAAAAAAATTTGCATGAAGAACCATTCGAAACAAAAGGTTTCGGTTTTTATATATTTAATTGCATGCAACATTTTCGATGACGGTTTTTTTTATTTGATTTATTTAAATCAAACTTTTCCTCAAACACTGCTTCGTGTTCACGTTTTGCCGTTTTCTTCGCTACACGACGCACGCCGACCACGCCGCACGCCATCTCACCCGCTGCAGCCAGCCTCACAGCAACAAACGCTGGGCAGAAACTGCAAGAGGCCACCTCGATCTTGCGCACGTCGTGCACGCTGTGCACGCCACCTTACCCGCGAAGAACACGGATTGCAGAGGTGTCTATGAGCACTCTGCCGGCCATCCACCATGGGAGACAAACTCTGTGGATGTTCCTCGAGGCATACGGCGTCACAATTTCACTCGGCTATGACAAAACTAGACGGAGACAAACTCCGTTCAGGGCAGCGATAATAATCGCTAACCACGACTCAGTCATGATTTCACCCAGCAGAAACAAACAGAACCAAGTCATAATCTTGATTCACGAGGTAAGGTTTTAGGATTTATCATGCATTTAGAACGAAGTAATGACCACCTTTAGAGAGTAGTAGTAAGAAGGGTGGTCGTTACAGTTGGTATCAGAGCAGTTCTCATTCTCCAGCATCACACACACATCAGCATCAGTCTTGCCGTCTTCAAGTAAGAAAGTATTTAAGTCTTTCTTTATTGCTTTCCTTATCACTATTTGCAGTATAGAGTATTTGCTTATAAGTGCTTTAGTAAGATAGAAGTTTCTTGTTGTATCTCCTCTCTTTATTCATACATATGTATGTTTAGAAAAGAATTATATTTAGAAAAGGATTATGTTTAGAAAGGATAAAGAAGATATCAAGTCTTGCTCTGATACCAATGTAGATAAATTCTAAATGCATTAAAGACGAATTAAATAAATACGGTAAAAACTTACAACGATCTTCCGCAGATCTGCAATTGGCAATGACAAAACTCGCTGTCGGAAGAGCGATCACAAGATCGGAAATCCCTCCACAATTCCACAAACCAAATCCCACCGCCTTAGATATTCTCCTCTCGCTCGCTGCGTTTCGACCGTCGTCGAAACTTCGTCCATCTGAACCTTCGTTCACCTCCTTTATATAGGGAAATAGACCAAGGACATAACATTATGAGTAGTGGGGAACATAGGCCATGTTCCCACATCCCCACTCTCCCCATTTTCAACACCTTGCCCATTGGATGTTGCTGCCATTAGTTCCGCATAAGGTTCTATCTCGTCGGAACCATCTCCCGTGTTTCTCAAGAATTTCCTTGCTCGTTTATGGCCAGCGTGCACCGGAAGGAATTTGCTTTTCACTTTCCAATTGGATAGTGTGGCACCAAGCAATTTCAGTAACACTAAGCAACTTGAGTTTTGATGGAGTTTGTGCCGTTCTCTTCCCATCGCTTCTGCTCAGATCTACTAATTCTTCCTTTTTATCATATTATTTTCCTTTTTATCTTATTATTTTATTTACGATGTCAGATAATCAATAATATTATAGTCAAAGGAAAAGTTCAGAACAATGTCAAATTTATCATATCATTAGATATCCAGAAAATCTATGCTCTAGATGATTTGATTGGTCATATACTCGAATAAAATATCAAATTTGGTCTTAGAATTGAACAATTTGATATTCAATGTTCTAAACGATTTGATTCATATTTTATTGATGGTCTTGCAGTTTTAAAACAACTAACTGCTTCATATATATGTTTATCCTTAAGTCCTCTCATTTGTGTCTACTCATGGTGACCCGCCAGAATTTTCATCTACTCAATGGTATATTGACACTGAAGCAACTCATTATGCCACATCAGATTATAATATTCTTATTGATGTAATGTTGTATTATGACTCTGATACAGTTCAAGTAGGCAATGATTCAGATTTGTAAATTGCTAATTTTGGAAATACATATATTCATTGATCTAATCATACTTTTCACATGCGCAATGTCTTTCATGTTCCAACTATTACTACAAGTTTACTCTCTACACGTTAGTTTTGTCTTGATAACAATGTTTCTTTTGAATTTTATCATAATCATTATCTTATAAAAAATAGAATCACAAAAATTATTGTGTTTCATGGGAGAATAAAATATGATCTCTACTATCTTCAAAATTCTTCAATCAAAGCTTTTGTTAGTGAACGCACAAATAAACCAGCTTAGCATGCTCAACTTGGTCGTCCTTTTCTTCACATTGTCCAGTCAATCATCAATGGGTATGATTTACCTACTTCCTTTACCTCCTCTCAATCTCATTCATATAGGGTCTGCATGGAATCTAAAACTCATAAGCTACGCTTTTCTTCATCCGATCATGTTTCTAATTTTCCATTTGAAATAATTCATAAAGATGTTTGGGGCCCTACATCTATATTGTCTAACCGAGGTTTTCAATATTATGTTACCTTTATTGATTATTTTAGTAAATATACTTGGTTTTATCCTATGAGAAGGGAATATGATCTATTGGATATATTATGCAATTTTCAAAAACAAGTTGAACGAGATTTTAATCGTAAAATAATCTCTCTTCATTCTGATTAGGGAGGTGAATATTAAACTCTTCATCGTCATCTTATCTATTGTGGAATTGTTCATCGATTCTCTTATCCTGACACTCTAGAATAAATGGCTTTACTGAGAGAAAACATAGACATATCATTGAAGCAACCTCATGCATCAGTTCCACATAAATTTTGGGATGAAGCTGTTTACACTACAGTATATCTTATAAATCGACTTCCTACCACATTACTCAATCATCAGTGTCCTTTAAAAAAAACTTTATAATCAGACTCCTGATTACACTTTCCTTCAAATTTTTAGTTGTGCATGTTATCCGTGGTTACGCCTTTACTCTAAATACAAACTTGACTCCCATTCACCACAACGTATTTCCTTGGTTATAACAATTTGTACCATGGTTATCGTTGCTTACATATACCAAGAGGATGAATTTATATTTCACGACATTTTACTTTTGATGAGTCTTTATTCCCTTTTTCAGTAGCTTTTTCGATCTCTCCTCCAGATATAGGTGGCACTAACATTGTTGGAAGTGATGGCATCCTAGGTTTTGCTCTGGAGCTCTCTGATAACTCTCCTATACCATCAGAATCACCTCAAGTTGCTGCTCCAATCTCAGAAGCCTCACCAGTTGAAGATAATTTTCTCTCTAGTTCTAGATCCTCAAATAATACAAGTCCGTCATCTAAATCACCATGTCAGTCTACTTCCACATCGTCAACAACAAGTGATTCAGAGGATAATGTTCCTCGTCGCATGCTTCCATTAAGTGACATCTATGCACGTTGTCTACTAATGAAAACTCGACATCCCCTTCCACGAGCTCTAGGGATCTCTTCAAAATCTATTGAACCAACTTATTTTACACAAGCAAATAAAGATCTAAATTAGTGTAGTGCAATGACTATAAAATTTGATGCACTTCTTCGTAATAGAACATGAAGCCTAGTTCCGCACTCTCTCTCCATGAATGTTGTGGGCTCTAAATAGGTATTCCATCTTAATCATCGAGTTGATGGTTTTCTTTAATGATACAAAGCTCAATTTGTAGCCAAAGGATTTAGTCAACAGCCAGGTATTGACTTCAATGACACTTTAGCCCAGTCATCAAAATTACATCCATCAGACTTTTATTATCGGTAGCTGTTAGTTCTAATTGGCATGTATGACAATTTGACATTTCAAATGCGTTTCTTCATGCTCATCTTGAGGAAACTGTATTTAAAGAGCAACCTCCTGGTTCATTCATCCATAATTTCGATCTCATATTTGTCAACTCAAGAAATCATTATATGATCTTCGACAACTCCTCGTGCATGGTTTCATCGATTATCTAATTGGTTACAAGCTCAAGAATTTGCTAGATCAAAGACTGTCTCGTATCTATTCCACAAATATAATGATGGATCTATGATATTTTTTCTTATTTGTGTGGATGACATCCTAATAACAAGCAATGATCACAAGGGTATCATAACTTTATTAAGTCTTCTTAATCAAGAATTTCTACTCGAGATTTGAATAATTCTCATTTTTTTCTTTGTATTGACCTTATTTCACATGAGGAAGGTTATCTTTTCTCTCAGAGTAAATACATTACTAGGCTTCTCCAAATAGCCAAAATAGATGGAGCACGTCCAATTTCTACATCAATTGCTATAAACAACTCTATAACTTCATCCTCTCTTGCTCTATCTAATTCACAGATTTATCGAAGCATTGTTGAAGCCTTACAATATGTCACTATCACACGACTTGATATTACCTTTGCAGTAAATTGTGTCTGTCAATTCATGCATACTCCAACTGAGCAAAATTGGGATAATGCAAAATGAATACTTCGCTATCTTAAAGGTACTAGTTTACATAGACTTCTTTTATATCGCCAATCGTCTCGAGATTTACATGCCTATAGTGATACAGATTGGGCAAGCTCTCCTGAAGATAGACGCTCTATTAGTGGATATGTAATATTTTTTGGACGAAATCTTGTCTCATGGAATTTGAAAAAGCAACCTACGATATCTTGTTCAAGCAATGAGGTAAAATATAAAGCTATAGCAAATACAACGTCCAAAATTATTTGGCTTCAATTACTTCTCTCTGAACTTTATCTTGCATCAAATATTACATAAAAAATTTGGTGCGACAATATTGGAGCAACAAATCTCACAACAAATATAATCTTTCATGCTCATACAAAACATGTGAAAATTGATTTTCATTTTGTTTGTGAATGTTTGGTAACTCAACAGTTATCTGTCTCTTATATTTCTGCTAAAAATCAAATTTACTAATATCTTTACTAAGTCATTATCTAGACAACGTTTTAACAAGTTAGTAAACAAACTCAACGTCAAAGAAATATCTACAAAATAGAGTTAGCACATATAATAAAATTATGAATTAAATCCTATCTGATATGACCAGGATCTAGTTTTGGTCTCAACTTAGATTTCTAAAATATATCTAAGTTGGATTAGTACCTACAGTCCCACTGGGACTCGTCCTCACTAGATCTCTCTTCTATAGTGACTTACTTTACTTACCATTTGTGGAAGCACTTGACTTATTATTTGATCCACCAGGTCTTCCTACCAGAATATCTATTTGGACTTCAGCTAGTTGTCAGGTTCTGCAGACTCAACTGGACTTTTTGATAGATATCAGGTCCTCTCTTGACCTATCTGAGCTTCCTGCAGTTAGTAGGTCTTCTTGACCAAATTGAACTTTAGTTTGGTGTCAGGTCCTCTAGACCCGTCAATTCTTTTACTCTACACACTTGATAAATACATTAGATCACACATAATTTAACTTTAAATATTTGTCATTCATCAAAACCTGAGTTTGATTATTAGTATTAACTCATGGGTCTTTCCTGATGCAAATTGTATTCCTAATAATCAAAGTGATTAGCCTCCTATAGGCAAGTGGCAGCAACATTCTATGGACTAGTAGGGAGGTTACTTTCATAATGACCAGTATAGAGATAGTACTTCCTACTGCATGTAGTACTCCTCTTGAAAGAAGGTAGTGGGTTGTTCGTCACCTTGCACGACTCCATCAGTTTGCTACGGCTCCACTTGTTCTATCTTGGGCGCATTCAAGAATGCCAACTCTGCCAGCTTGCTCGCAGCATTGTCCTCCTCTCCTATATGATCATGAAGTCGTTGGAACAAAGTTTGGGGGTAAACGAAGGGAATAAAGTGACCTTAAATCTTCTTTTTCATCTTCTCCCAATCAGTGATCTTGGTCTTGCCTTGTCTATTATGTGATCGTCGCAACTGCTCCCATCCCAGTGATGCTCGACCTTTCAGTTTGATGACAATCAACTTCACTTTCACACGATCGGACACTTTCTTATAATAAAAAATTCTCTCCACTTTATTAATCCAATCAACGAATTCCATTTTTGTGACGTACAAGAAAACTCAGGCAGATCAATTCAAAAACCGAACCGAGATTTCCATATTGTTCCTTTCGACCATGACTCTCTCGGAATTTGGCATGATTGTGATATGGGTTTGCGAAAGTGGAATTATAATCAAGATTAGAGATCTCACAATTTTCAAAATCCCACACCACCATATATTAGATTAATTCTGCGATTTGCCTGTGTAAGATCATCGTGCTATGATTATAAAGTAGAGCTTACTCTTAATGAAATTTACAAGGAGAGTTTTTATGGTCTAGTAAATAATATTCTTTCAAAGATGCATAACAGCATCATAAAACATTATCTTACTTTGCTCAATTGTCATGTAAAGTTTTTCAACGAAATGATATCCTTGCTAAACTCTCACAAAACGTTATCATTAACATTACTGGTTTCTATGAATCTTATTGCCAATTTTCTCAGTTATTGAATTTGATCCACACTTGCATGACAAAACTTGACACACTCAGTATACAATTATTCATGCACAACCAAATGGCTAGATGAGTATATCACAATCGACAAACAGCTCTAATGATAAATGTCTATTTGGATTGTACCACATCATATTCCACTTTTCATACTTACCTAACTTCTAATGCTGTGTTGGATACATCGTTGATGGATATCGGATATTGCATTCCTGTTGAAGAATTAGATGAGTCTAAAGCAGCAACAAAACCAGGTTGTTTAGGTTCTGGTATAGGACTGTCACTACCCAACATAATAACTACCAAGGGCATTGTCGGCCTATCTTGTGGTCGCTCTTGAACGCATAAAAGGCCTATCTTTATGCACCGCGTGATCTCAACTACTGAAAAAGAATGGTCAATTGATTCATCAACAATTTGTAAGCTTTTATCTTCTTTCCACAAGCTCCATATCTGCAATTACAATTATTATAGTTACTAGTAAGCACAAATTTCAAATATGAATAATATTATTTTCAAACTTACATGCCCTAAAAGGTTTAGGTAGTTTGAATTATAAATTTCTCTGTTCTTTTTGCCACTAACGATCTCAAGTAGCAATACACCGAAACTAAATACGTCAGACTTTATTGAGAAAGTTCCATTCATTGCATATTCAGGAGACATGTATCCGCTGCATTATTGATGACAAAATTAGATAGTTTTATAAATAAATTTAAATCATAAAAAATAAAACAATTCTTACTATGTTCCAACGACTCTTTTTGTATTTATTTCCGGTTCATCACCTCCAAATATTCTTGCTAATCCAAAATCTGATATTTTAGGAATGCTATTTTTGTCAAGAAGGATATTGCTAGTCTTTAAATCTCTATGAATGATTTTGAGCCTTGAGTCATGATGGAGATAAAGGAGGCCTCGAGCTATTCCCACTATAATATTGTATCGTGTTTTCCAATCCAACAACATTCGCTTTGCTTCATAAGAGAATTTTACAATTTTCAAGGGAAAAGTGGCTAAGGGGTAACATTTTGTACTTAAATTTCAATAAAAGGCAATTTTTAGAAGGAGACTAGGTATGATAATATTAAAAGGCAATATTGTGTGAGTAGAAAAGAGCAACTAACCGAACAAGAATGCATCTAAACTTCCATTCGGCATATACTCATAGATTAATGTCCTCTCCCCTCCTTGAATGCAACAGCCAAGAAGGCGAACAAGATTTTGATGTTGTAGCTTAGCAATTATCACTGCTTCATTTTTGAACTCATGGATGCCTTGTGTGGATGTTTTGGATAGTCTTTTTACGGCTATCTCTTGTCCATCAACCAACTTCCCCTAAAATATATTACCATATTTCACATTATTTTATTGGTCATTAAGTCTATATTCTTACATAGTGGTGGTTATACCTTGTACACTGGACCGAATCCACCTTGACCGAGTTTGTTCTCTGCTGCGAAATTATTTGTCGCAGCTAAAACTGTGTCCAAGTCAAACAAAGGCAAGTCCAGATCCTTCTCTTCTAATTCTTTAACAGCGCAGTTCTCTGCATGAAATGACAAAGATCTGTAATGGCATTGAAGAAGCAATCAGAAGGTAAAGAGTATCAAATAATACTTCTCTTCCTGCGTCTGCCAACACAGCGTTTAATGCAAACACAGCATGCAATGCAAACTGGCAGAAAAATGACCACAGCTGCAGCCGCACCAATATTCATCACATTTACGTGACCACTCCGCGCAGATGATTGATTTGAAATCTGGTCTGTTCGGATAAAAAAAAACAAATATTTGTAAAATCTTTTAATATTTAGCATGACGTAAAATTGCCATTAACGAAAATTTTTCTGAGAGGGTCCTTAAATGATTGACATCCCTTGTGTAGGCCACAGTAGTGGAAAAAATTAACTTCTAAAGGTTAGTAGCCCGGTTAATAGACGTTCATGATTTACCTTTTTCGTGTTGGTCTTAGGATGAATTGACAAAGATGCTAAGGACAAATGTATTCACCTTTTACTATCACGGAGAAAAAAATACTATCACGGAGAAAAAATTTAACAATACGGTGGGTGGCAACCAATAAGGGGAAAATTACACCCTACCTATACTGGAAATATCCCCATCCCTCACATTCGTGTGGTGGACCCCACTGACCCGGAGTAAGACTCGCCATCCCAATGTGAGGGGATGGGGCACTGTCTATACCACTGTTGTCAAACGGGCCAACCCGTGGCGGGGCGGGGTGGGTCGGCCCGTAGCGGGCCAATCATTTGGCGGGGCGGGGCGGGCCGACCCGTCAACTTGGCGGGTTGGGAAATCTTTAACCCAACTCAATCGAAGGCGGGTTGTGGGTTTGGCAGGCCAACCCGCGGGCCTATAATTTTTTTTTAAAAAAAAATCATATTCTCGGCAAGCTTCTACAGCTTGATATGCAACCTTTAAAAGGAGAATAAAAAATTGCAGCTTGAGATAAATTCACAGAAAATATTGATTGAAGAAGAGATTGATGGTTTGCAAGAGACAATTAGAAAGATATTCAAAGCAGTAAAAGGTGAGATAGATGGATTGTGGGCTATGCAAAAGTTGATAGTTGTTGACTAGCAGAAGTAAATTTCAATGTTTCAAGCTAAAAAATATTCAGTCATCTATGACCTCAATCACATGATCAATAAAGTTGATAGCCAACTAGGAAAATTTTCATATCTTAAATCATATCATGTCATTCTCCACGTCAACGAACATGTGTTTCTCAACCCGCGGGTCAACCCAAGCCCGTCGCGGGCCAACCCGTGCGGGTCGCGGGCCTAGGCGGGTTGGCCCGCGGCGGACTTGGGTTGATAAAATTCTAACCCAACCCG
>JBBMJZ010413115.1:1872173-1885682 GCA_037833815.1 Zingiber zerumbet | reverse complement strand
CAAGCCCAATAGAACCAAGGGCGGTCAGTACTCTTCACCAACCTCCAAACAGCAATATAGGAGTGTCAAAAATGAACCTGATCTGATGACCCAACTCGAGTTGATCTGAAAAAATTCAGGTTCTGGTTGGGTATTTTCAAATTCGGATCAAGTTCGGGTTAGAGGGTTAAAAATTTTTGGGTTAGGTCAGGTTGGGTTCGGGTTGATCTAAATATAGGGTTTAGTGAATTTTTTAGGTTAAATCGAATTTTATTTAAAAAATTAAGATGTTTTTATGTATATTAATATCATGTTTATATAATATTGATGGAGTGTTGAGATAAAAGTGAGAAAAATAGTCCAAAAAAAAGTGGTTTTGAATCGGATTTTCAGGTTATCTGGATTGGTTTGGGTTGGTCATGTTCGGATTTTGGGTTGAACTCCGGTTCTGGTCAGATTCGAATTGGATTAAAAAAATTCAATCTGATCCACTCGAATTGATACCCTAACAGCAATCTACTAAAATATATCTTTCATAATTTAAAATTACTTTTAAACATATAATTATTTTATCAATAAAAATGTTCTTCCTGCGTGGGCGGAACCTTTTTCATACCTAATATGAAATTTTTATTTAAAAAAATAATACAAAAATTGTCAATATTCTAATTATGGTATTCTGAGGCTCATAAAATCCTTTTTATTTTGAAGATGTATTTTGATCAATTTTCAATTATAAAACTTAAGACATGATTTGTGTAAAATGAAATAATTTGAGGTTAAATTACTAATCAAAATATAATAAAATTTAAATTAGAGTGTTTGTGGCTTATAATGATTTAAAAATATATCATTTTAAAGGTGCAAACTAATTTATAAATTATTTAAAATTTAAAAAAATGATGGGAACAAAATAATCACAAGCACTTTTCAATTCAATTATTTGTCGAAATAAACTCTCAAATACAGAAAAGTATTAGAATTATACTTACGATATTCTCAATTAAAAATCCATTTGCAACGTTATGAAATTAGTCACTTTTTCCGCTAAACATTGATGTTCTAGTCCATTTATGACGGCATTAATCCAAGAGAACCTACAAATGTTGACCTTTGAAGGGTGGGAAGTAACACTTTTCGATTTACTCTGATAGTTAATAAAATATCTCTATAGGATTAAAGCAATCATTCAAGAATTAATAAATTTCGAATTGAATACATATGGTAAATAAAAGACGGTTAGTTCATCCCCAATACAAATAGTCAAAGTATGAAAGAAAACATATTCAGACATACTAAGTTTCGACCTCAAAATCTTATGTGACAGTAGCACTCTATATTTTAACTAGCACCCCGCCCGGCCCCGCCTCGAGGAGACTCACAGAATTAAATACATTGTGAAAAAATGTGAATATGCTCGCCCTCAGCGCCCCCGTCAACCCATCCTAAGGCCAACACGGAGGAAGTAAATCACGGTTGGCTACTAGTCTTTGGAATAATGACTAGCACATAAGGGAGACATTTATCTAGGCTTTATCGAGATTTGAATCTTAAATCTTATTGTGGCAATACTTTATATGCTAGTGACTAGACCGTCCTGAGGAGACAAATAAATACATATATGTTAGTGATTAGACCGTCCTGAGGAGACAAATGAATGCATGAAACATATAAGAATGCACTAATCAATCTTTAGTTTGTCACGCATGCTTATAGAATATTAAGCTATTCTTTCCGCTCATAGAAGACTAATTTTTATTTTAAACAAAAAATGTATATTTTTCTATAATTTAAACTTGAATTATAGTTTTATACAATTTCATTATAAATAAAAAAAATTGGATGAAGAGACATATAATAAATGTACGACTCACCTTGATATTTGCTCAAGAAAAAAATTAAGTTGCCCCTGATATAATGCAGCGGCAGATTACGTTTTTAATTTTAGCTTATTGAAAGATCGAGACTTAGCTTTAGTAAATTAACCAATAAATTTTTTTAATAAATAATTGATCTAAGAACATTATGCTTATAGACCATCCACTGTTTTTCAATTTATCTTAATAAGCAATTGATTTAAAGAAGATTATCTTATACCTAATACCAACTAAAATAAAAAAAATAATATTAATGTTGATTTTATCTTTAGAATACTTCTCAATTTTTAAATATACAAAATTTATACAGTGTAAAAATAGATGATAAATATAAATATTTCGCCCCCTCGTTATAAAATTCTTGACTGCCTAGATGGAAATGGTCACCTCTAAAAAGAAATTAACATAAATTAAATTAATAGGTGTAAATTAAATATACGTTGCCAACTAAAAGAAACTCCAGGATTAATAGCTGTGCGCCATGCGTCCACCTCCGAGACTAACTGGACCAGGATTACCTGGAAAATCAGAAAGAAAAAAACTCACATCGTAGTTGAAGACTTCGTGAGAATCTGTTCTTTCTCCTATTTAGTCCGCTCTATGTCTGGCTAACAGCACATCGTGGAAGTTTCAGTACATTGTAAAATGAAATATAAGCTAAAAAAAAGTTTTGGTAAATATTGAATTGCAACCTTGGAGAGAAGAAAAAAAAATAATGCAAGATGAGGAACAAATAGCAAAGTATAGACAGAAAAAAAAAAAGGCAAAATGATTGGATTCTTGGTAGCTGCAGCCTATTCATGTTTGCTTCTTTCTCGCATGCCGTTCCAACATGATTGATTGATGTTGGCACTTTCTGAGACTCGCCATTTTGCTTTATCAGCTATGAACTGTACTGCCTTATGGAGTACTCCAAAACCTGGTGGCTGGGGCAGATCATCTCCTTCACTTTGGTCCCGCTCTTGTAGATTTTGAAAGTGGGGAATGTCCTCACGTTCTCCACCTTGGCCACCATTGGTATTGCACTCGCATCAACCTGCCAACGGGACAATGATTATACATTTGTAGATCAAGTGTGTGTGAAGAGAAGTTGAAGGAAAAGCTGATTAATTACCTTTAGAAAGTTCACAGATGGAAATCTTTTGCACAGAGTGTCCATATATGGGGTGATCTGGTTGCAGTTGTGGTTAAGTGCCACCATGAAATACACAACAGACACTCCTGAACAAATTCAGTGAGTATAAGGAAGAATAGAGAGCAAATAATAATACCAATAATACAAGATGATTATAGAAATTAGTTGGGGGATGCACCATCTCACCAGGCAAACTTATGGCTTGTTGAAAGTGCTCAAATCCCATAATTTCCTCAACGTCCCCGCCGAATTTCATATTCGAGACTTCCTCCCCTCGAGAGGTTTTTAGTGCAACTTGAGCATGAAAGAGGGCTTCTGCAACCTCCCTATCACCAGGGAGCTGCTTCCTGAGAGCCTCATAATCTGTAACAGCCTCGCTCCACCTCTCAAGCTAACAACCACAAAGATCGACAAGAACATCACTGGAAGTCATCTAATAGATTCTTTGCTATCAGAATAAAAAATGGAAGGGAAATGTATCACCTCAGTGTATGAAGCAGCACGCCTAAGAAGGGCTTTGGTGTAGTTGGCTTGAATGCTGAGAGCTTTGTTGCAATCCTCAATAGCCTTTTCCCACTGTACGAGTTTGGACCAGCAAGCAGCTCGATTGCAGTACAAAACAGGGTTTGCAGAGTCATACTTGAGTCCTTCCCCATAAGCTAAGTGTGCTTCTGCAAACTTTCCAGAGTTAAAGAGTTCATTGCCTAATGCGCGTGCTCTAGATACAGTTCTAGTGTTGTTCAATACAGTATATATCTCCATATTTCTGGGGTCTATCTGCCTTGCTTTTTGAGCGGCAGTAACTGCATTTTCAAACCTGAAAATTATTCACTAGTCATTCTAACCGAACACAAAAAAAAAGGTAAACACTGTCTTACTACTTTGTACAGCATTTTTAAGCCTCACCTTCCTTGAGCCATATCAACTTGGGCGTTGACGACATACAAGTATGAATTTGATAGCATTCCAAAGAACTTGATATTTGGGGACTGTGAGGATAAGTTCTCGAGCTTGAATGCATTGGACATGACAAAATCAGCTTCCTCAAGTTGATGGATTCGAAGATGTGCTTCGGCTTTTGAAGCCATAACCTGCAATTGTGGACTTTGTAAGAATACATTTTACATTTTCTCTTATTGTAACTTTAACTAGACGTCTACACGAATAAAGTTAAGTGCTAGCTATGAATTTACCAATGAAGAAGCATTTGCTCCTTCAGTAATAGCAGCATCA
This sequence comes from Zingiber zerumbet, assembly GCA_037833815.1. Lineage (NCBI taxonomy): Eukaryota > Viridiplantae > Streptophyta > Magnoliopsida > Zingiberales > Zingiberaceae > Zingiber > Zingiber zerumbet. The sequence goes on along the minus strand of JBBMJZ010413115.1, from coordinate 1,881,458 downwards.
GTCTCCTTAAGTACACTCTTCCAATCTCCAACCTTTCGGGCTTCTGCACACATGTTCAAATGCCTCTCCACTGTTTGTAACTTCCTAAATTCAACAGGATCTGGCTGTGGGCCGGCCAACAAAAGATGTTTCCGAGCATTCTCAACTTGTCCTAAGCTGTCAACCAAAATAAGCAATTTGAACAGTAGAACCTATATTCCAGAATCTCTCAACAAGAGATGTTTCTGAACAAGCTGTTTAGCCAAGATAAGCAGTTGGAATAGAAGAACATACATTCCCTAACCTCTCAAACCTAATTTATCTGAATTATTGTTAAAAATTTAGCTCATCATATTGGCTAGAAATCCAGATAAAACATGATTTATCACGAATCCAAAGGACAACTAATGAAACGCTAAGGATGACAGGAATCATTGTTAAAACTCAAAGAGTAACAAAAGAAAACCAATAAAGCCTAAAACATATCAAGCAAAACAAAACTGCAAGTTCTTTTTTTTTCTAAGTTCTTAAGTCCATATAAAAAGGATAAACGGATGAAGAACTTGAAGTACAATCCTCTATTTGTGACTAGAATATTTGTTGCAGTCAAGTGATCTACTAATCATAGTTACAAAAAAAGAAAAGATAGGTAACCATGTCAGGAACTCAATTAATCATAAACATGCAGCAGGGAGCAACACTTGTACATCACAACAACAATATGCTGTTTCTTTTTCTTACTGAGCAACAAGAGAATGCTTTAATAACTACAATCAACAACATTCCTAACCCATAGTCCAAAATCATTAATTTTAAACAAAGAACGGGCAACAAATATATGAACCTTGATTTGTTTGAAGCTGCTCAGTGCTCACAATTCTATAAAGTTAACCTACCATATAAAATGCAAACCAAGATGATCTCTTTTATAAATTCAGAATTGTTATTCATCAATATGAATCGGTGTGCATATTCATGTATGAACGTGAGATGCAGTTGCAAATCTGAATAACAAATATAAAGATCCAAAAAAAAAATCATTAACCAACTTGAGAGAAGAAAAGACAACCACTTTGATCTGAACAGAATTGGATAAAATAGATAAAGATCTCAAGTTATAATTACTAATTGTGTATTAAAAGCATTCATATACAACTGCTGATCATAGTTAATAAAAACCAAGTGACTAGCAAGAAGTAAACGAATCATCTATAATTCAGCAACGCCAATATCTCAGCCCAGTACTATGAATTAGTAGCTAATCAATTAACATACTTGTAAATTTTGACTTTGAGGGATGAATGGAACATCTTAAAGTGGTCGAACCTTATAAGCAAGGATGCCAGCCTCTGGTGAGCACGCCCAAATGCTGGATCCAAAAGCAATGCCTCTTCGCACTCCTTTACTGCCTCACCAAACCTCCGGAGGCCTGTCAGAGCCGCAGCACGGTTGCTTCGGCAGGCGGCGTTATCCGGGCACAACGCAATTGCCCTGTCGTAGAGTTTCAGAGCCTCCGTGAAGTTCCCTTTCCTATACTGTTCATTGCCCACGCTTTTTACTTCCTCCGAATCCATGCTGAGCATCGCCCTTCTCACTGCAGGATCCACGCCATTGCAAGAGGTCACTTCAATTGGCTTCCCGCTGCTTGCAACGCTGGTTCCACCCCTCACTATGTTCCCATGGCCATAGTTCCCAGTTCCGGATCCTAGCGTGTCGGTCCTCACCGCACTCCGGTTCATCATGACCGTCTTGCCAATCTTCCCCGATGGGCATATGTTCCCTGCCGGTAGAATATTAGTAATCGGAGAGCTCGCAGAGGAGCTGCTACCAGACCCAGAACCGGTGGTGAAGCTGGGTGAAAAACTGCCGCCGGCGTAGATAAGTGGGACAGAGCCGGAACGACGGTGCCCCGGCTTGGAACTCTTGCTGTCCATGGCGCCAGGAATGGGATCATTGGGCCCTAAGACGATCTCACCGGAGTAAGAGCGTCTCTCGTCGAGGCCAAGATCGTATTTTTTGGAGTCCGCGAGTGTAGAGGGCTTCCCTGAGACCGAAATGGAGGAGCCGGAGCTACTGCTACTGCTGGTAGTGTTGCCGCTGGTGGTGGGACGCGTTGGGTGATGCGAGGCACGGGAGCTGAGGACCGGGAAGTCTTTGAAATCGGGTTTGTTTGCCTCCACACTTAAAGCCGAGTGGAATTGATCCGAAACGGAGTCCAACGACTGCATCTTCTGATTGCTGGAGGCGGAGGCGCCGACGTGGTTGGACATTTTGCTACAGGTCTCTTCCAGGAGCTCCAAAGACTGCAACTTTTGCAGATAAGCTGATACAAGAAGGTGGCCTGGTCGTTCGAAGAGAGGAAGAGATCGGGAACGACTGGATCTGGGGAGGTTAAAAGGCTCGAGCGGATGAAGACATGGAAGAACAGGAAAAGGTTTTAAAATAGAAATAAAAATAAAAATCCCAACTTTCCGTAAAAACAAAGAATCAAATGAGAAGATGGGGATTCAGCGATGCAAAGAATGAATCAAATGGAAGAAATGAGGGCAGATCTTGGGATCTAAACGACGAAGAAGGGAGAAAGAGGCGAAGAGCTCTCTCTTCAACCACTTTAATGTTCCCCTCTTACTCCGCCTGATGCATCACGAGAATCCTCGCCGCTTGTCCTCGACTCCTCGCAAAGAAGAAGTAGCGGCCCAAGAGGAAGGTAAGTTCACCATCGGTGACCACTGGCTCGATACGATTAATACAAATTATCAAATTCGGAAGATATTCTCTGAATTTAGGTAAATATAAGGGGTATCGTAGTAAAATCCTGACCCGTGATCGTGGCAGCTGGCCATGTGAGTGGTGGCTTGCCAACTAAGCCTAGGCGAAGCTTGCCAGCTAAGCAGCGTCGACCCTTCACCGGTCATCGCACCGCGAGTAACCGCACCCCGAAACATCCAATTTCCTGCTCCTGCCTTTTTCGCTTGTTAACTTTATCGCGATTAATATCATTAAATATGGAAAAATACAACATGGATACTAATACTAATTTAATGATTTTTTTTATAGAAATTTTGTATTCATTCAAGGTATCCCTGGTGGATTTAGCATTGACGAAGGAGTCTGATATCAGCATTAGCGTTAATGATGGCGTGACTGCCTATTTAATATGGTCTGCCATTAATGCAGAGTATTTGCGTCTGAGGATGAATAAAAGGTTCAACATTCCCCGTCTTACTCGACGGTCAATAATTCAACATGCATAGGCCATTTTCAATTATGGTAAATTTGGATGATGAGAATCTGACTATCCATAAAATAAATTTTGCTATTTAAAAATTAATTAAGTTAGTTTAAAATTTTAATTAAATATTATTAATAAAAATAATATATGTTATTTTAAAAAATTGAATATGAAAATGGATGAGAAAAGATGCAATAGACTCGTAAAATATGATATTATCCTAAAAATTAGATATAATGATCCTAATATATAAAAAAAATCATTTTAGCTAGCTAGGATTTAGCCATTTAGCATTGTTCTTTTAATTATTAATATTTTATAAATACTTTTTTCATGATCACAATATACTATATTATGTCACACCAACATTTTAAAAATCTATTGAAATATCTCTTACCGTTAGAGTTTTAAATAATTTTTATGTGGTTCAATTAATAATACATAATTGTATGACTATATGTATATTATATTAATTTTAATCAATTTTAAGATTAAAAAATAGTTTTAAATTTTTACTATTTCTCTTGAACTATAAACTTCGTATTCACAATAGTTAAAACTTTTTTATTTAATTTTTTATTTCACACACCTTTTTAAAAACTTGTATTAAGTAAAGAGATTGGAGAAGAATATTATTGATGAAAAATTAACTAAAAAAAGGACTAAGAAGATATATAAATAGTTAGAATATAATAATAATAATAATAATTTAAAAAAATCTGATTAAACTATATTGGTTTAGTTTGAAATTGAGCAGTTACAACTTACAAGTATATCCAATAACTAATTATAGATTTCTAATACATTTTGTTTATTTAATCCGAATAAAAAATTATTGTCTCTCAAAACTTTGCATCATTTGCTCTTATTGTGTATAATCATGATTGTATTGGGTGAATAGTTTGGAAAAATTATTAAATCTGGAAATAATATTCAGAAAATCTATTGATTTAGTAGGATACTAATATTTAAAAATTGATATTTTTTAAAGTAAAGAGATCAGAGAAGAATATTATTGATGAAAAAATAACTAAAAAGGACTGAGAGGATATATAAATAGCTAAAATATAATAATAATAATAATAATAATAATAATAATAATAATAATAAGATTTTTAAAAAATCGGATTAAACTATATTGGTTTAATTTGAAATTGAGCCGTTACAAGTATATCCAGTAATTAATTATAGATCTTTAAATATATTTTACTTATTAATCTGAATAAAAAATTATTGTCTCTCCAAACTTTACATCAGCTCTTATTTCTGTATAATCATGATGGTATTGTGTCAAGTTCAAATAGTTTGGAAAAATTATTAAATCTAGAAATAATCTTCAAAAAATCTATTTATTTAGTATGATACTAATATTTAAAAATTGATATTTTTTTAAGTAAAGAGATCGGAGAAGAATATTATTGATGAAAAATTAACTTAAAAAGGACTAAGAAGATATATAAATAGTTGTAATAATAATAATAATAATAATAATAATAATAATAATAAATTTTTAAAAAAATGATTAAACTATATTGGTTTAGTTTGAAATTGAGTAGTTACAAGTATATCCAATAACTAATTATAGATCTCTAAATACATTTTGTTTATTCAATCCGAATAATAAATTAGTGACTCCCATAACTTTGCATCATTTGTTGATTCAATTTAAAGAGAGTAAAGTTATGAGGGTTAGTTTGGATAATATCATACTATTATGAAAATATATGGATATCCTTTGACATACAGTTATTAAAAAAACATATATAGAATAAAACATATATAGAATCTTTTGTAAGAACATCCACATCAGTTCCCTATTACCATATATAAAATTTATGATAAATAACTTACTTTATTAAATTTAGACAATCACTTTTCACTACACACTATATCAACTATCTTAAAATTTCCATCATTCTTAATTTTTTATTATATTATTTTCTTTCATCTATTTTTTATTATTATATTTATGGAATGAGAAAGATTGAAAAAAATGAATGAAATGAGAGATATTAAAAAGAAATATTATTTTATTTTCAGGATAGAAAATTTATTCTTAAATTTAGAGAATCATTATTCATCAAATCTAAATTTAGGGAATAGATAAGGTAGCTGATGCAAAGGTTTTTTAGCCGCCCTATCCCAAATTTAGGGTAAAATTTCTAGATAAGGTAGTTAATATGGATGTTCTAATGTAGAATTGAATTCCATCAATATTATTTTGATTTCACCCTTTGAGACGGTGCGGTGGTTAAAACATAGGATGTTACCATATGAGATTTTGCGATTAAAATTTAGCATGTTCTAGCATATATTCTCCTATGTCTTGACTATCTATACTAATGACTAATAATCATTTATGATTTATCTTATCTGTATTGGTGTAAGGATATCTATACTAATGACTAGTAATCATTTATGATTTATCTTATCTGTATTGGTGTAAGGATAAATTAACAGAGGTACTGAAATAAATGAATTTCTTTTTACTGTGTGCCTAGGGAATTACTCCAAATCAAATATTTAGTCTTTACACTGTATTCAGATTTTAATTTGTGGGGATTAAAGTGCCTGCGCGTCCCAAAAAAAAAACTCCAGTAGGTGTTATGATCTCTCGTTGGATCCAACATTTTCTAAAAGGAGTGGCTACACTAAACAACCATATGAACTTGGAAAGAAAGGGAGTGGTTACACTAAACAAATTAAATTACTCGATTGGATCACTTGCTACTTTTATTATTTTTTTTTTTAACAAAAGCTGCTGCAATTATATAATTCACGGCATTACTGATATGATCGGAGGGTTAATCGTACATGTGGCATACACAAGTCAGAAATCAACAGGAGTTGGACAACAAATCAACGTCAAGCTCGGTTCAAGTCAAACCGACTCAATCAAGGCTAGCTCAGATCAGTTTAAATCAAGTCTGGGTCAGTCAAACCAAGCTCCAGCCCAATCAATTTTAAAAGAAGACCTCAACAATTCAATCCGAGTCACATTTAGTTCATCCAAATTGAGACTCGACTCGATTATTGAAGTGTGGATCACCAAGAGATGCCACAGTTAAAGCACTGGTCATTAAGAGAGATAACTCTTGCTAACAAAAGGAAGAGATGCCTCCTTTGAAAATTAAGGTCACCCAAACCCAGCTTAAGACGTTAAAATCTATGCCAAGGACCTTAATTTTTATAAATTTTTTTAAATGTATAAATATTTTCCTTAAATCTTTAATGGCTAAGCATCATAGTATTGCATCAGACAAACATCAACAATACTGTGCTGATGTTGTATCATGCAATGTGTGTATACGGTTGATGGAGACACTGGGGGCGAGTGAATCAACTTTTTGCCACAATATGATCAGGGTCAGACTTATAGTGTAACAAGTGAGACAAGTGCCTCAGAGTCAAACAAATTTGGGGCACCAAATTTATTTATTTTTAACTTATTAGTTTGATATGTTCATAAGCCCATTTTTAAGAAGCCCATAAGTAATAGTTGATAAGTAAATTATATCTTAATTTATATCCTGAAAAATATTCTATCTTAGTTTTAAACATGATTATGTAGAAAAGAAATTGGCAAATTCAAAAAAAATGTTTAATAAAAGAGAAGAAATCAACATATTCATCAAAATGCTCACACGCTGAAGAGAGGGAGGAGCTTATTTCTTTTCTCCAAAAATTCAGAAAATTTAGATTTGATCAAACCTTAGTTTAAGTTGAACATATTGTAAGTGAAATAGGAATTGAACCTATTTTCAGAGAAAAGCGTATCATTTGAAAAAAAATAATTTGATGAGATCAATAGTGAAAAGGTATCTCAATATCCTAAACAATCTTTTCGAGTTAATTACTTCCTATTTATAATTGATTAAACTCTTTCTTCATTTCAAATTCGATTTGAGCAATTTCAAAAGTGTGAAAAAAACCTTTGGATTTTTATTTAGTTTGGAGAAATTGTAGTCTATTGATGATGATGGTCTATTGAGCTCATGTGTCAATTTTTAAAATTCATTAACACATGATGAGCGTTCTGATGTTGATGAATCAAATTTATTTTTAGAACTAAAGTTACTAAGACACTCATTACCTGAAAAAGCAAAAAGAGCGATTGATGTACTGAATTATTTGAAAATAATGGATGATTGTTATCCAAATGAGTACATTGCATATCGAATTTTGCTGACTATGCCAGTTGTTGCATTTGCATAAAGAAATTTTTTTAAGTTAAAGTTGATTAAAACTTATCTTTGATCAACTATATCACAGAAAGAGTAAATGAGTTAGCTATATTATCTATTGAGAAGAAAAAATATATTGAGAAAGTTGATTATGCAAACTTAATCAATAATTCAAACAAATATGAGACAAATAATATTCAAGTGACTATGTACTAGTTTGAAATATAAATTTTATATTTTGTTTGGATTTTTTTTAGTATTTACTTACGATATTATTTTTGATGATATATTTTCTCTATATTTTATTTCTAAATTTCATGTTTAAAATATTATTATATTTATATCGATAAAAAATATGTGAATATTAAGCTTTGAGGGCATAATATTTTGTACTCGCCTGAAGCCTCAAAATCTCAGGTCCGGCATTGAATGCAACACTTCCATTTTGCTCCAATGATGCTTCAATTTTGGCTCTTCATTTACTTGTTCCACCTATCAATTAATTCCATATCAATTACACTATTCTAAAATTCTATCTAAATTAATATAAGACCAATTTCATTTTTTTTTCTATCCAATTTCATCATTTCATTCTCATCAGTCCTATGTATTCTTCCTCTCTAGTCGGTTATTCTCCCAAAGGATGTCCTTCTCACTTGCTTGGTAATATATTTTTTTTACTCTTTTATTCTTCAAATGTTCTTCATTGTTTTGTGTACATGATAAATTATGGATAAAATAAACCCAAATATCATTGGAAAAAATAAATTACTAGTAATTACATGAGAATTTTCCTCCTATTTTTTCTTTTTTTGGTACAAGCAAAATATCAAATTGCTACTCTCACAATTCATAGCCATGATTTATGCATTTAAAAAAATATAAAAATTGAACATAGAATGTTTAAGTGCCCTATTATCAAATTACTATTAGCACAATTCACAGTATTTATACACTTTAAAAATTATAAAAATTGAACATAGAATCTTTAAGTGCCCTATCCACTCCAGGACGTAGCGCAGATGATAGGTGTATGATATATCTGGCATAATGACCAGGAGTTGATTCTCATGAACTGACGACCTCGGGGATTATCCTATCATACACCTATGACCTGTGTACTTGTATGAACTTCCCTCCATATTTATGGGGCCGACATTAAGGGACCGCTAAGATAGCGGATCTAAATTTTTTTAAGTAGCCTATCCAGTTTATTATATACTTTTTTTTAATTGGATAAATCAGATATTTAAATGTATAAATCAGTTTTTTTGAGTGCATTTATCTAGATAAATTATATACTTTGTCTAAATTCTACATCTCGCCAGCCGTTGCACATTGCGCTATAGAATTAAATGAGCATGATTGTTACTTAAGAATGATTGACAAATAACAATCTTGATATGAACTCATTTTTTTTAAAATCTGTACTAAATATTTTTTTATTATATTTGTAGAAGTAATAATCGAACTTTAAAATATTATTAAATTAAAATTATAGGGTATAAATTGTTCATTTAATTCTAAATAATTTTATTTTGATAACATAGTATGGACTTGTATTTTCTTTATTATTATTACTTTAATATAAATATGTTTGTTAAAAAAATAAGATTTTGAATATACAAAATGTATAAAAAATAAGAAGAATTTATTTAATTTTATAAATGTACCTTGATAGATTTATTATTAATAATCAAAATCAAAACTCAAAAAATAATACAATTAAAAATTTGAATGAAAAATTAATTAAATTTTTATCGTAAGGTAATACTTTAGAAAAAAAAAATGGTGAAGAACTTTCTAATGATCATAAATCTAATTTATCAAATATTAATATTGATCCTGTCCGAACGCTGAATCGACGGACGCCAGGGACGTGGCACTCCC
>JBBMJZ010413115.1:1856124-1872073 GCA_037833815.1 Zingiber zerumbet | reverse complement strand
TTAACAAATTGCACCAGAGTAAACTTGTTTTTTTTTCCCCGATTACTAATCTTCACTTTAGCCTCACAACCAACCTGGTTTCATCATGACTTACTTTGACATAACGATCTCATTTGACTTTTCCTCTTTTACGTTGGACATAACAATAAAAAATTCTATCAAGTAATTTACCTTATTTATTATTGTGAATTTTACCTCTCCTTATGCCAAATCCAACCTTTTTAGCATATGCCAAATAAAATTGATATACATCTTCTCTGTCTCAAATTCTAGCCCCATTTATGGTATATCCAAATATATTTCAATGTTCAAGCCTATAACAACACACAAACAAAGTAAAATGTCTAAAAAAGAAAATTCAATATATTAAAGCTCAATACATTATCTTCATTAATAACATCAAAGTCGCCTTCCTAACTATCTTCATTCCTTCAAAATTCAAACAACGACAACTCGTAAATTCACCCTCCATGATAATTATTTTGATACTGTAAAAAAAATAGCAAATTTAGGGCTTAAAAACAACGACAAAAGAAGCATATAAAAATAACAATTTTAATTAAAATTTTTACCTGCATAACTTCTCTAAAAATAATGACAAAAGAATCATCTAACATGTTCTGGTCATTTGGCACTTTACAAAGGAATTATATATTTATATCAGCTAAATGTGAAAGGATATCTCATCCATTTTTTCCTAGCTTTATCTATTAAATGCACCAAATTTTGCATATGTGGAACCTTCGTTTGCACGTGTTGTTGGGTTATTGAATTTAGAAAGCAAAGTAATTATGTGCATGAAATGTAGTAGGTTTTATTGATAAGAATGTTCAACACCTTAGGAATTTTATATTAATAGCCTCTATTTATTTTTAGGTGTGCAATAAAAATTCTAGAAATATAAAATATAGAAATATGATGAGGCCAAAATCAGGATAAAGGATGAGATTAGGGTGAAATACTATTTAAAAATTAGCCGGCAAAACTTAAAGCTTGGGTCGTCGAGGGTCGAGGGCAGGGCAGAGCATGACCTTGGTCGTAGGAGTCGGAGAATTGGGTCGTCGATGGCGGATCGTGGTTGGTTTTGCTCAAGGAGGTCGCAGGAGGATCGTGAGAGGTTAGGGAGTCCGCAAGAAGTGGTTTTTCATCACCTTTCTGGATAGCGATGGGTTTTACTCAGGAAAGCCACTAGAGGTAACTGATTGCAAGGGATTAAGGAATCCGCAAGAGGTGGTTTTTCATCGCCTTTCTGGATCGCAGTGGATTTTGCTTAGAGAGGTCGGAGGAGGTGTCTGAACACGAGAGATTAGGATTTCACTACTTCTTTGCGTTTCTACATGCGTTGTGTTTCTGGGTGAATGCGTTTTGCATGTGACTTTGCTTTTATGTGAGTTTGGTGGTCCGGGGAAGCACAGAAGGCGGTGCAGAGGATCCACACGATCAAAAATAAGATCCACATTAAAGACAAAACAATATTAAAAACTCATTGTAGTAAAAAGATAATAACATTAATCTCAAATTCCCTCCCAATCCGTCCTTAAATTTTTAACTCACAGTCAACTGTCAACTGATTAAAATATTAAAAACTTATGTACATAGAGCGAGGACAAAACATTAGAATTAATATTTTTTTCTGGGGCCAATGTGAAGCAGTGGACATTGGCCCATGTAAGCTCCGTGCTAGGTTTCACTTTCATGGGATTAACTCATTAGTATGTCTAATTATGCTTTTAAATGCGATGCTTGTACACTTAGCAAGAAGATTATAGACTAATAAAGGTCCTTGTCAATCAATTTTATGAGTACCGAAGTCTTTAACTTTTGATATTTTACAATATATTTTTTGGTGTTTTATAATAAAAATTTGAATATCATAAATTCATATTTATAAACATTTAGGTCTGCATCATTAAATTTAACTCTGTAATAAAATAATAAATAACATACTACATAAATAAAGATTTATATAGTTTTAATTAACGTTTGAACAAAAAAAAAAAATCCAAATTTGGTTGAATCATGACTAAGACACGACAAATATATATATATATATATATATATATATATATATATTTCTGCCAGGTTTAGGCAGTTGACCCATGGGCCTAAATTGTTGGATGATTTTCAATAAAAATTAATATATTTTTAGAAGTCTTCTCCTTACATTTATTACCTGAATTTAACCATATAAATTAAAAATAATAATTTTTTAAAAATGTATTACAAACGCATTATTAACAATATTAATTAAAAGCCCTATACACCTTTAAATTTATAAAAGATATAGATCTATTTAATTTCAAAGAATTCTGAATGATTCAAATTAAAATAAATATACTTTTGCAAAGGCTTCTTAATATATTTATTTTATTAGACATGAATTTAATAACATAAATATAGAATAAAAATATACTATCTTTTTAATATATTCATGCTCTAGGACATGAATTCCATAGTGAGAATATTAAAATTTTAAAAATTTATAAAGACTTGTGCAAAGATTTGAAAATACAAACAAGCAAACACATAACAAGAATGTGTTACATATTTTAGAATTACGTTACGTACACGTAATCGATAATACTGATAATTTACAAAATTTAGGTCTTCAACCATATACCTTCACGCGACATTGAACTTTTGGGTTCGGTCTAGTTGACCTGGTTCGATTCTATTTCGGGTAGCAGATCGAGTACAGACGAACCGTCCATTTTGGTCTCAAAACGTTTCATGGGATGTGTAATGCGACGGTCGTATTCGTTTCAAACGGCCGAAGGGGCCGTCGCTTGCGATCGCTTCCGTGGAAGGCGACCGACCTCCCAGAGCTTAGGGAAGACGACGGAGGGGGTTATAGGAACAGAGAGTTCGGACTTCAGATCCCTTCGTTCCTCATCGGATAGTCGATTGAGTCGCACTACAGATCTGCTAAACATTACGGTAACCTCTTGCCATTCTTTGTGCACCATTAGCTTGATCTCCATTTCAAACCCTTCATCCTCTTACCAAGTGGATTGGTTTTACGAACCCTCAGAGGACCTGATAATCTCCGTGCTACATCAAAGAAGTGAATTTGCTGAAAATAAGATTTTGTCTTTGCTCTGTTTTGTTTTACTGCTAACGTCTTCCTTTACCGAGACGTTAAATTGAATCTGGAACGCTTGTTGCATTCTCTGTTCGTGCTATGTATTTGACGGTCTAGGCCCTGATCAGTTATCTGTCTATAATGGTTCAACCGATACGTTCTTATAATCTGAGTAATTATCATGTATGTTTTGTTTGTCCGTAGACTTTATTATGCATGCTGGATTGACAACCCTTGTACGATTTCTTTGGGGGGAAATTACACGACTTTCAATTTTGGAAAAAAAAATAGTACCCAGACTATCTATAACATTTGTCTAGTCCAATGTTCACGTGTCTTCTTTACACAAATTGCTCTTTACAAACTTCTCAGAATTTCTTTTGTTTTTCAAAATTTATTGAACATCCAGAAACTTGAGTTATTTTTTGTCTGCATCGCTTTCATGCATCTTCATTGTATTCTTTCGTTGTTGATTCATGTGTTTCTTGTGTACATGTATAATTCTTTATATTTGTCTAGGAATTGGTATGAAAGTCTCAGATGAAAATGAAATTACGAATGCGATGGCTATTTTATCATCAATCCCATATGATGAATGGTTTCAGTTTCAACTTCAGGCTAGCGGCCATCAGCTCGCTACAAGGTAAAGATGCGCCTATGAACTCCACTTTCAGATACAAGGAGTATTAGTTACCATGGCATTGTGATTGAGTATCCCTTATCTGATTTCAGTTTGCACCTTGTCTCTCCTTCTAAAATCTCTTCTACTCTAAATTTTGGGATGCTATACTTTAAGAATAAATTTTGCATCTTACATGTGGTAAAAAAATCTTTATATATAGCAAGGCATTTTCTGTTCTTGTTAATTTGTTAACTGGTAACCTGTTTATCCTAAAACCATTGTAGCATGCAGCAGAATTTATCAATGAAAAGCTCTATGTAGTTGGAAGGAGTCGTAATGGCCGATATTTGTCAGACGTTCAGGTGATAAACATTGATCTTTCTTTACTGATGCCAAATAACGAGATTGCAGGTAACTATTTATGATGGATTCCATAGTTTTTTGATTTTAGGGCATTGATATGGTCTACTCTAAGCCTTGAGATAGACAAGGATGGTTCCAGGTTAGACAAAATTGATCAAGAAAAGGGCTTTCCTGTAGTAGCAGGCCATAGCTTGGTGAGTTTTGCAAATTGTGGAGCAAAAACCGCTCATATCTGAGGACTTACAATTGTTGTTTAATCCTGTCCCAGTCGAAGAGGTGGATGCTGGGGAGGTGGCGCTCCCGTCGACTGGGCGAAGACTCCCAAGGGCGTGGATCTCCAACTGACGTGGACCTGCAAACACATTCCTCGGCGATGGCTCTCCGACGCTCAAGTCAGATCTTTGGCGAGGAAAGGAAATAGAGCAAAGACGAAGCGAAACTGTAGCTACAGTAAAAGAATGAGCATACCTCCATCGAAGTCTGGGGGTCCTTATATAAGGCTCCTTGAAGGTGCGTGCACACTTCTCGAGGCATGCACGCTCCTCAAAGCATACTTGGAAGGGACGTGTCAGAAAAGCGTGCCTGACGCCATACCTCAATAGCCCGAGCATATTCCTGACGTGACAGTGGAAGCTTCCACCGTACGATTCTCTATCTGACCATGCTGCTAGCCATGCTGCCTGTCGGCGACACTAGTCCCTAGGAAGATATTCCCAACTGCTCCCTTTGTCGGTTACCAGGCCGAGCGGGAGAGCCACTCGGTTGGCCTGTCGTTCGGATGATGTAGTGGCCGGGCCGAGTGGGAGGTCCGCTTGGCCCATAGTCCGCTGTCTCGGTTCCGCCTTGTCGAGCAAGGGAGCCGTGCGTGTTTCGGCTGGGGCGGTGTCCACCGATCGGCCGAGTGGGACGACCGCTCGGCCCTCATCCCTGCCATGCTTGAGCCCTTTGAGCGTCGGAAGCTCGGTATTTGTCCAAGCGGTCGTAGTGCATGATCGGTTACTCCTCGATCCGATCGGGCTGGTGGGTCACCCGATCAGAAGAATATACACAGGACGTTGACCGTCTTGATCTTGACTTTCTACGTGTCACTGATCTTCCTCGGGATAGTCCTGTCTTACAACCGGATTACTGTATAATTCAACTGAAAAAATAATCATTAATATTTTTATCCCGAGCATATCTACTAAAACAAATATATTGTAATAACGAACCAGTTAAAAATTTAATAGCATGTTCATGCAAAGTGGTCACAAACAATGAGCGCGTTTTGGTACAAATGATGTATCTAAACATGTCTATAAAATACAACTGAACTGATTAAGATATAAGGAAACTGATGAGACCAATCCGTCTAATCCCTAATCTAAATTTAAATTTATATATATTTTTTTTTTTTAATGAGTTCATCGGTTGGTCGGTTTAACTCCATAATCCTCCTTCTTAGGTTGGATAAGATGACGAGGTTAGCCCGTCGTGTTAAATGGTCGGCCCTCGGCTCATCCTTCCCGCAGTGCGCGGGCATCAGCATCGGGTGGTGGAGGCGCAACCACAAGGCGCACCGCGTGCCCTGCACCTGCCTCGACTTCGACCCGGACGTGCAGCACATCCCGCTCTTGGCCGTCTCCGCCGAGATCTTCCGCGGCCTCACCTCCTCCTACTACGAGCGCAAGATGGCTTTCGATGCGGTGGTGCGGGCGCTCGTCAGCTACCAGCATCGGACCTCCTACCCGGTCATGTGCGTCGCGCGCATCTACCTCTTCGCTCAATCTCTGCTGCTGCTCTGTTCCAATAATCGCGTGCCGGGACGATACCTAGAGGTGCGTTCTTCTCTGCTTCGTATCTTCCGATCAATTTGACACTTGGTAATTAGGTTCTGATTCGAATCGGGCATGCAGATTTTGGGGTGGCGGTGTTCTGGATCTGGTTCCCTTTGCTGGTGTCGTGCCTGCCGAACTGGTGGGAGCGCTGCCTGTTCGTGCTGGCGAGCTTCTCGGTGACGGGGATTCAGCACGTACAATTCTGCCTCAACCACTTCTCCTCCAGCGTCTACGTCGGGCCACCGCGGGCCAACGACTGGTTCCAGACGCAGACAATGGGAACGCTGGGCATCTCCTAAGCCCCTGTTCCCGCGGCTTCCTCGCGGACTACTCCGGCGGGTAGCTCCGTTCGTTCGCGAGCTCTGCCTCAAGCACGGCCTGCCCTACAGGCAGCAGCTTCTCCTTTTGGGAGGCCAACGTACGCACCATCGCCACTCTACGGGCCGCGGTGCTGCAGGCCCGCGACAAGCCCAACCGGTGCCGAAGAACTTGGTATGCCAGGCTGTCAACACTCATGGATGAGATTCAATCAAAGTTTGTGGCTGGAAGTTATTAAGTTAATCAACGCGTTTTTACCCCTTGATATTCCTGCCTGTTGTCAATTCCCATTTTTAACAACTATTCTCCTCTCCTCCCATCTTCCAATCCTCTCCCCATCCTGCCTCCGTTGGTAGGATCGCCAGAGAGCGGATGGAAGGAGAGCAGAAGCAGACGCGGTCCTTCTCGTCGGAGGAGCTCCAGGCTCACAACAAGCCCACCGACCTGTGGATCTCCATCCATGGGAAGATCTACGACGCCACCGCTTGGGCCCCCGTCCACCCCGGCGGCGATCTCCCCCTCCTCACCCTCGCCGGTCAGGATATCACCGACGCCTTCATCGCCTACCACCCCGGCTCCACCTTGGCCCTCCTCGCCACCAACCCCTACCTCCGCTTCGTCGGCCACCTCTCTGATTACCGCGTCTCCGACGTCTCCAAGGACTACCGTCGCCTCGTCGCCGAGTTCTCCCGCCTCGGCCTCTTCGACAAGAAGGGCCACGGCACCGCCATCTCGCTCTCCGCCATTGCGGTCGTGTTCGCTGCGGTGATCTACTGCATCCTCCGATCCCAGAGCGTGTGGGCCCACCTCGGCTGCGCGGCCGTGATGGGCTTCCTGTGGATGCAATCGGGGTTTCTAGGGCATGATTCGGGGCACTACGAGGTGACGGGGAGCAAGCGCACGAACAGGGCGATCCAAGTGTTGTCCGGAAACTGCCTAACGGGGCTCAGCATCGGGTGGTGGAACCGCAACCACAACGTGCACCACGTAGCCTGCAACAGCCTCGACATCGACCCGGACTTGCAGCACATACCGGTCTTCGCCGTCTCCGTCGAGATCTTCCGCAGCCTCACCTCCTTCTACTACGAGCGGGAGATGACTTTCGATGCGGTGGCGCGGGCGCTCGTCAGCTACCAGCATTGGACCTTCTACCCGGTCATGTGCGTCGCCCGCATCAACCTCTTCGCCCAAACTCTGCTGCTGCTCTTTTCCAATAAGCGCGTGCCGGGGCGATTCCTAGAGGTAGATGCTTCTCTGCTTCGTATCTTCCGATCAATTTGACACTTGATAATTAGGCTCTGATTCGAATCGGATATGCAGATTCTGGGTGTGGCGGTGTTCTGGATCTGGTTCCCTTTGCTGGTGTCGTGCCTTCCTAGCTGGTGGGAGCGCGGCCTGTTTGTGCTGGTGAGCTTCGCGGTGGCGGGGATTCAGCACGTACAGTTCTGCCTCAACCACTGGTCCACCAACACCTATCTCGGACCACCCCAGGCCAACGACTGGTTCCAGACGCAGACAATGGGAACGCTGGACATCTCCTGCCCCCCATGGATGGACTGGTTCCACGGCGGCCTGCAGTTCCAGGTGGAGCACCACCTGTTCCCGCGGCTACCTCGCGGGCAACTCCGGCGGATGGTGCCAATCGTTCGCGAGCTCTGCCTCAAGCACGGCCTGCCCTACAATAGCTTCTCCTTCTGGGAGGCCAACGTGCGCACCATCGCCACGCTGAAGGCTGCGGCGATGCTGGCCCGCGACAAGTCCCAACCGTTGCCCAAGAACTTGGTATGGGAGGCTCTCAACACCCATGGGTAAGATTCAATTAATGTCTGTGGATGGAAGTTGAACGTGTTTATGAATTCTTTGCATTTATTTCCTGCTATTTTCAACTTCTGAGGCTGTCAATTCCAATTTTGCAATATTTAAATTCAATAAATTAAAACCAAATAAATTAGTTTCCTTGTTTAACCATCAGTATTTATTTTAAAATCATTAGTAGGACATCTACATAATACAGAGCTTATCTATTATCATCAAATATACTTGTACACTATACACTCAGTTAATATCATATGCTTACATCTCCATCCATTGCACTAAATGGATTATCCTCTCTTGAACTACCTCACTGTAGCATCAATTAGGTATTTGCTTGTAAGGAGGCTTCTCCATAGCAGGAGTAGGATCATACGGTCCATAGTCATTGGTTCTAACCATCAGGAATCTGGCATCAGCTCCAACCAAAACAGGAGCTTTATAGTACATCAATTTTCGGTTTCCTGCAAGCCAAACATTCAGTAAAGTTTTTATATGTTTACTAGTTCATGAACTTTCGTTCACTTACCTGGAAGTGATTCTGAAGGCGATGTAGCTAAGGCAAGAAGGAAGAGAATGAGAATTCTCTTAACAACTTCCAACTCCATCTTGAGTTATGATTTTCTGAGCTACCAGACAGTGGCAGGGAGAGTATATATAAAGGGAAAATAGTGAGCATTGTATTTTTTGCATAGAAAATATTGATTGGCCACAGTGGTGAATCTGGATAGCTGATATGATCTATAAAGTACATAAAGGAGTGGAAAAGGCGGAGGATAAGCACTATCTATCTTCATGGCATCTGATGTGTAGTGAACTAGGTTAGTGGGTGCCTGTATGGTTCAAGTTCATTGGTGGCATTACTCATGCTGATGAAGAATTCTCACCTTTGTTTCTTGTCCAATCCACTCACAGCACACTGAAATGGTAGTGCCATTTGAAGTGACCCTAGAACCCTAAAACTCTGAAACCCTGAATATTTTCTTCTTGTTCTCTTGGTGATTAGTTTAGAGCGTTTGGGTGGCCAATGGATGAGAAAGTTTTTTTTGCCACAAAATTACTTTTCTAGTGTTGCTTCAATTTGGTGAAGTATTTTCAATTTTTGGATATAATATTATTGCATATAAAGAAAAATATTTTCCTCCTTTTAAAGTGAGTTTAGGTCTGAATATATTATCATCGTGTTGTGTTTTATGGTGCAAACGAGTTGTGGGTCCAAACCGATCGAGTTGGTCAATCCAAGCAGGCTGAACGACTCACCCATTCCAACTAAACCACCATACTAGACCTACTGACTAGACCACGGGTTCACTTGAGCTCAGCTTGCTTGGCCTGCCTGAACAACTCAATCTACTATTGAGCTTCCTTGACAATGCAGTTGAAATTGAGTGTTTTTGCACGACTTGGAGTTCTTGTCGATGTACTTTCTACTTATTTTTCTCGCATTTTCTTGTATTTTTATGGAAGAGATCTCACTTGTGGCATGCTAATAATATCTAAGCAGCTTAAGAAATCTAAAGCAAGGTCAAACCCAAACAAACAATCCATGGAAGAAGAAAGTAAAGCTTTATATATATAGTCAGGCCTTTTGTCATACAAAAACTTTACAAAAGAAAGAATCCCAAAAGCATTTCAGCTGTGACTACTAAAATGTTGCTGCATTTTGATTTCTCCCCTTCTCCTTTACCAATTTGTTGCTGCATATCCTTGCCCCCTACCTCATCAAGTATATGTAGTTCCACTCTATCTCGATATCTGGTACTCCGAGTAGCCAAGCTGCTCCATCTCCCAGTTCATCTTAGATGCAACTCTCTCGTGCCGAGGGAAGTACTCCTAATTAACACAAAACATATTTTTCATATGTTGTTTAGATTTAGTTAGCAATAACTTAGTGGGATAAAGACATTGATTGATTGTTGTTATTGTGTATAAACAAACTTCCTTCTACTTAAAGTCTTTGAATACTCATGTTTGTCTACTTTTGCTGGTTTGCAATGATTGAGAAGCAAAACTGAAAGAATTTGCAGTTTCTTTCTTTGAGGAAAAAGGAAAAACTCCTTCAGATGAATTAGAGACTGTAAGATCATTCACTTGTATAATCACCTCCAGCTTTTTCATCAATTCTTTAGCTGTTGGAGCAGAAACTATAATATGGCGAGCATTTGGGCTGATGAAACCTTCTTCCACTGCTTTGTCAATGAAACACAGCAAGGAGTTGTAGTATCCATCAACATTCAGCAATCCTACCTGCAAAAGATTGCCTTACAGTTTAAATATAGTATTGTTGAATATAGGAAAGAGAGTCTTACTGGTTTGTCATGGATTCCTAGCTGAGCCCATGCTATCACTTCCAGCAACTCTTCAAGCGTACCATACCCCCCTTGCATTTGAATTTCAATCAGAAAACCCAAGGAGTGGAATGGAATGCAACATTCTCTAGAGATTGGACACTGACCAGGCAATGCAATAAAGGCATCAGAATGTCTAGCCATTTCTGCTTTCCTTTGGTGCATGCCTGCCACTGCCTTCACTTCCCCTACTGTCTCGCCGGTTATCTGCAGCAAGAATTCAAGAATGATACGAGAGAAGTTTAACTTGAAGCAATGGTGGGTATGTAAGAAGAGACCCTTACCTCTCGAGGCATGAGAGTCTTGGGTATGACCCTGCAAGGAGAGTTAGTTGTTCATGAACAAGGAACAGATCATTGGGAGGGTCGAGTTAAGCATGAAGCAGTTAAAAAGCTATATATATATATAGCTCACCCCATTACGTGCCTTCCACCTTCATGAACAGCTTGGGAGACCAAACCCATTAGGCCTACACTTCCACCTCCGTACACCAAATCAATGTTCCTGGATACCTGAAATTACAGCAGTTCTCACTCTCCCTGAAGCTTCGGTGATTGATGGATTAGAAAACATTACAAGTTCATTGCCGAGCTCCACGGCCGAGTCCTGGTAGCTTCTCTTCTTCCCCTGGCTGCTTCCGCAGAAGACGCATATCCTTGTAAATTTGGAAGGACTCGGACTCACAGCAGCTTGCTCTCCCTCCATGTCGACCTGCAGGCACGAGCTGTAGCTCTCCTGGCTTTCTTATGCTGCTCGTGGGCTGGCCACTGGCACCAACAAAATGAGAGCTTTATCTTTGACCGTCCGTGCCATCCTACAACGCGCGCGCACACATGCATGCACACGCAGGGGCACAAGAGAACAAAAGGGGGGTCCCGCCTGTCCCCCGGCGGCCTCATGCACTGATTCGCATTGCCCCCTCCTCCCCTCCACTGCGTGAGGATCGAGCAGGACTCCATTACTACGCTGGGCCAAGGACAGAGAGACTTGCTAATCATGCTTTGGTAAGAAAGTGTGCAGAGCGACTTTGTTGGACTTGACGAGCATTATTTTGTGGTTTCCTCATCGTTTTATTTTACTGGAGGAATCGGATCGATAGTTGTGTCTATATATGGAAAAATTTGCATATAGATCCTATTGGAAAATAAAATTTTGCATGTAGTTTTTATTGGAATTTTTTTTTATTCTCACCTCCTAGTCAAATATATTTATCTAATTATCTCTGATATTTTAAATATAAAAACATCTAAAAATAAGTATAATTATTCTTAAATTCAGTATATTAAATTAAAATATAATATATATTTTTATTAAATTGAGCACGATTTTTTTTCCACCTCAATTGAATTAAAAATATACTACATTTTTTTTAAATGATACTTAATTGGATGAAAAATATACTAAATTTTTTTTAAATAGTACTGAATGTAGGAAAAATTATAAAAAAATATATTCAATTATAGTTTAAAGTGTTGAATTTAATAAAAATTATACTTGAGCTCTCGATTCTAGTATAAAGTACTGATTTTTAGAGAAATTATACTGAGGGAATTGAAACAAATAAAACTTTACATACAGAGAGTGGAAATACAATTTTTTGTAATTGGAGAATGCATGCAAAATTAAAATTGTAATTGAGGATTTTTCTCTACTTTACCATATATATTTTAGATATTTATATTTTATAACTTTGCATCGATTATTTAATTTTACATTCTTTCTACAAATAAATTCAGGAGGCATGCCAAATATGTCTCTTGACGTAGATATCATTATCTCTAGGGATATAATTGTATCTGATGGATAATTTGACATAAGACTCGAATAAAGAAGGATATGGAGAAAATTTTTATATCTAATTATAATAAATAGGTATAAATTTTTTTTTTAATATATATAGTATCTCCTCTAGCCACTACACCACACCAAACCCTAAACGCTTATCTCTTCTTGCCACTACACGACATCAAACCCTGAACACTTATCTTCTCCTCGATCGTGGAGCTTATGATTATTGGTTTCTCCCTTTGTACTTTGTCCGGTGAGCAAGCTTCCAACATCAAATTTTTACCTCGTTCTTGTTTTGAAAAAAGAAATGAACGGCGTTGAATCCACTGCCTTATCCACCATTCGACGGCCACATCATGTCACTTCATCATCGCACATTATTGCGACAGCAATGGCGAGAAATGAAGCATCCAGTTCTTCGTACGAACTAAAAAAAGATGGTCAAAAATAAAAGCACTTTCTTTTTGTATATTACCACGACGTTTTATTTATTTATTTATTATTAATATGATATTTTATTCTGTTTTAATTCATTTTTATTTTAAAAATATATTTATTTTGAATGCTACAGCCATCCCTTCCTCTTGTAATTATTATAATATAATATTTATCATTTCAAATAAAATATAGTAATTAGGATTCGTAATTGTTAAATATAATGTTTGATCGATATGATCCAATAAAAATTATTCATATAATAATAATAATAAATGATAGGGAATCAGAATTAAGTATTTATGTTATAATAGAAATTTAACAAAAATGCTGAGAAGACATAAAAAGAAATATTATTTTAATGAGGAATATATTGATAATTTTAAGAAAAGAGAACTTTAGGGTTATTTTTGTAAAAAAAAAAAGGTAAAAATCAAAATGATACTTAAAAAAAAAAGTTAAAAGTACGCCCCATCAGATATTTTATCTTGAGAGCCCTATCAGATATATTTATCTTAAGAATACTCTGACTTCCTACGTTATTCAATGGCTACAATTAGTACTATATAATATGTAGAAGCGGCTGCTATATGTAATACTTAATATAAAATTGTTATAGTATTATAGTAACTACTTAGTAGATTCTATATGCGGTAGTGATTATTATCTTTAAATTATTTTAATTAATTTAAAATAATTTTAATTAAATTGATAAATACTATTTTGAGATAATAATCTTCATAGTTTATGATTTAAGATTTTAATGAAATAGTTTATTTTTTATGTTGAGTAGCTTCTATATATTATAATTAAATCTTAAATCTTAAATCTTAAAAATAGTTTAATTTTCATATTATAGCAACTACCAAATAGCTTCTATATGTTACAGCAATAACATCTATACTTAGTTAAATCCTAAATTTTAAAACTTTAAATCATAAATCTTAAACTTTGAACACTATTATGTCAAAATATTATTTATCAATTTGATCAAAATTATTTAAATTACATCAAAATCACTTTAAATTAATTAAAATAATTTTACAACGGTTATAACAGCTAATTATAGAGTATCTTCTACACATTATAGCAACTACATAATAACTTCTACACATTGTAGCAGTTAGTTACAAATGCTACAATAACTTTGAAAGTAAAGAATAATATTACATTACTCATAGCTGCTACAACCAAGAGCAGAACCAGCACGGGCCCAATGTGGGCATCTGCCCACACTAGGCCCCAACGAAAAAAAATAATATTAATATGACAAAAAATTATTACACGACCCTAATTAAACTTCGTCTCCGCTCACACCCGCCCTCCGGCCTCTATAGTTCATACTCCGTACTTTACAGCAAGCTATACATCTACTTCCTCCACCCTTTGCAACATGCAAGGAAGTTCAATCAAAGTTAATCTTAATTCCTAAACTTGTTTCCCTTGTTTGGTAAAAAAGATGACGCTAGCCTCTTTATTCTTTTAAAATTTCCTTTGGAGTTGGACTTAATGGCTAAAATTTGATTATAAATGTTTGATTTATGGCCTCGTTGTTATTTGTGAATTGAAGTCAGTTGTTGCCTCGTCAGGCAACGACACCGTGACTTACTAAGCAATCATTTTTGTTTTCAGCATTATGTCTGTTAAACTGTTCTTAATAATTTGCTTTAAGAAAATGTCAATTTTAGAGGTTTATCTGGATAATCTAGTATCATATAAAATAAAATAAAATGTATTATATTTCTTTGTTATGAAGAAAAAGGAGAGTGATGATATCTTCTATTCGAGTTATATAATCAATGCTTAATAGCTAGTAGAGATAAGAGAAGAAGAAGAAGAAGAGGAGGAGTATAAGAGGAAGAAGACAAGGTGAAAATGGTTTTTTGATTCGATACACAATTATGAATAATCTAGACAATATTTATAAACAGTAGTTTACATAGAAGAGAATGATTCTCAATTCCTTAATTGTGTTGGTGCGGGAAGCATCCGACGATCGAACTTGTGTTTTGATTATGCCAAAGGGTTCAAAGTTAAGTTATCTTGTTATCTGATGTGTTTGAATGAGTTTGCAGGAAAACCCTAAGTGTACTTAGGCAAAAGTCCTAACTACGGTTAGGCAAGTGGAAAACCCTAGGGGACGGTAACCCTAGGTCCTAGGGGGTGGTAACCCTAGGCGGAAAGTTTTGGCGGGTTGAGGGCTTCAGGCAAAAGTCCTAGAGTCGAGAACTGTAGGTGGAAAGTCCTGGTATCGCGAACCAAGTGAAAGACTGGGCGGGTCGTGGAGTGGACGTCCAACAGAAAGTCCTGGAGCCTCGGGCACTAAGCAAAAGTCTAATTGGTCTGGAGGACCAGTCTGACAATAGGTATACTCTCCTAGTGGAGTAGGTGAGAACACATTTCCCGGTGAGGAAACAGTAGGCATCAGTTCGACCTAGGGTTTCCGGACGGAAATCCGAAATCAAAACCGGACAGTCCGATGATTGTCAAATATTATATTTTACATGTCCATATTATACTAACTTTGCTTTGTAGGTTATAGTTGGTTTGGTGGACTAACATATCTTGCAGGAAGTGAATTAGACAACTTTGCCTCGAATGAACAGTACCCGAGGCGCCCTCCTTGGAGATTGGAGGCGCCTCGGGGTGTATACAGAGACGACCTCGCAGCAAGGCGCGAGGGCGCCCTAGACCTGGCACGAGGGCACCCTCCATGGGATTGGAGGCGCCCTCAGGTGGATAGGCAGCAACTTGGTCGGATCTCATCTATATATGCTGTGGATTCGGTGCGAATGAGGGTGCCCTCCATGATGTTGGAGGCACCCTCCACGGGCCTTATAAGGCAGTCTCAAGCAGCAACAAAGTATCAACAAGAACTCGCATCCTTTCTTCTGTGTGCTGCTCAAAAAATGATCCGGCGAAGTCCTAACTCTAGTCCGACGACCAGAAACCTTCGATTTCATATTTATTTACTATTGGTATAATTTTTGTAGTACTTGAATTACTGTCCTCTTTTTGTAATATTTGTCGAGCTTATAGTGATTGCCCAAAGTAAACGCTCAACGAGCGTGGGCCTTGGAGTAGGAGTCGCCACAGGCTTCGAACCAAGTAAAAAATCCTTGGTGTTTGCGTTTGCATTGTTATTTACTTTTTCGTTGCGTAATTACTTGAAAGGTTTCCGAAACAAACGTGAAAGTCACGAGCGATATTTACCCTAGTGTGTTTGAATGAGTTTGCAGGAAAGCCCTAAGTGTACTTAGGCAAAAGTCCTAACTGCGGTTAGGCAGGTGGAAAACCCTAGGGGACGGTAACCCTAGGTCCTAGGGGGTGGTAACCCTAGGCGGAAAGTTTTGGCGGGTTGAGG
>JBBMJZ010413115.1:1749891-1760415 GCA_037833815.1 Zingiber zerumbet | reverse complement strand
ACAAAATTTTTGTACAGTGGAACCATTAGGTTTTCCGAGTAGCAACCAACATCTTTCATCACCAACCCTTAAAATCATTGGGAAATTAAGTGAAACTCTTGTATTCTCAGAAGCAAATGTTGTTTACTTCTTTTCCATTTCTTCACAAACCTACTGGACAAAATTTTGATAGTATTAAATTGTTGGAAATGGAAATCAGTGAAGTGTTTAAACAGTGATGTGATCTGCTGGTAATATGATCATTTTGGATCAAGATTTGAAATTTAATTGATGAATACCATTCCATTTATAAAACACTTCAGAATGTAACATAAACTCTGTGAATTTGAAGGAAATTATAACATTGAAAACTAGAAGCAGTGAACAAATTGAAATATGCACTAAACTGCAGTTTTGTTTGAGGAGTTGTGCCAATTCCATATTAACATCTCTCAATTCAGTGAGAAATTTAGTGAAGATCCTACACTTTATGTAACAAATGGTTTCTCATTTTATTCAATGCCTCTTTCCAACTAAATTTTACAGATTTTGTGAGGATCAAGTTGCTCAAAACAGTGAGGAAAATGTAAAAATAGTGGGCTTTTGTAGCTGTTGGAATCTATACACTATGAATCAGTATGTGAAATTCAAATGGTTAGTGTTATTTCATTCATGAAGAATTTCAAATTGAAATATTAATCCTGAAGAAATAAGGATAAGAACAACCACTTGATACAATGCAAAGAACAATGCAGAAAATTTGAGAAACTGGAATCTGATTACTATGAGTTAGAATTCGAATTTCATTTGTAGAGAGCGTCATTCTATTAATGAAACATTGCACAATGGTGTCATAACTCTGAATATTTGAAGGAATTATAATCCAACAACCCCTTTTAAATAGTTTCAGAAATGAAACAAGGGCTGAAACTTGCTAAATTCTGGGGGCTACTCTTTAGCAGTGATTTCAGAAGCTATTTGAGCATTTGAGGTGTGATAATATATCTCATTGAGAAATTATGGAATACTAATGAGGTTACTGGAGTTTACTTGGCAAACAATTGACAAAGTGGAGTGTAGAAATAGTAAATTGCAGAACATGAGAAGTGTTGTAACTTGGTATTAAGGTGTATCAAAAATTAGAAGTAGCATTTAAATAATTGAGGAGCTTAAGTGAAGCCTTATAAGATGCATAAACAAATGGTATTTCAACTTCCTATGATCTTTTCAAGCTTTATAAATTGAAATTCAGAAACTTCTAAACAGTGGAAGCTGAAAACTGGAAACTAAAAAAAAATTATTCTACAATTTACTTTCTGACTACTAAAATTGCAGTTAGTAAATTCAATTATTTTAGCTGTTGAAAAATAATGAATGGAATTAGAAGCATACAAGGTGCCAACTCAAAATTGTTGATTAACAAAGGCCCTAAAGTCATATTCCGGAGCTGAATCTATGAACATATTTTGATTTGTTTGACTGAACATCAGGATGTTAATAGTTTGGAAAATTTACTGAATCTGTAGATTAGAAGAGATATAAGAATGTAGCAAGAAGATTATACTTAAAGCAGATCACTTGATGAGTTTAATTGTCTGAGACGCTAAGAACGGAATTTAAGTAAATGAAGTTTACTGTAATTGAGAATGAATGAAATGATTCTCGAGGGTTAGTTTTAGGGATGTAATCTTAGTAAATTTAGAATATGAAAAGAAGAAAAGCATTCATTAGAATTTAAGGAATGAGATACTATAATTGTTGATCAGTTGTGATGTAATTGAAAGTCAATTAAGGAAGAAGAGAAGTAGTGAAGTGTGGCCGGAATTCATTAGATAGCATTCTTTGGTCCATATCTTCCACTAAACTTATCGTAAATTCTTTCTTCTTTGTCTTTCAATCTAACTAATCCTTGAATTGTAATTGATTTCTTCTATGATTAATCTTCATTATATGATTGATATCCATGATCATGGTGGAGACTAGAAAATAAGCAAGCATATGGTAGTGCAAGAAGCACAAGTAGCTTGAGTGCTCTCCATTTTTTGTGATTACATGTGAAATAGGATGAGGGCCACTAGAAATTAAATCTTGTGAGGTTTTAGTGTGAAATCATTTTCAATTTACTCATGATAGATGGAAATTATTACTTTGTTAACTAAGAATAAAGTTTGAAGTCCATGAATGCTTGAGATTCTAGAATGTGATAATCTTTGATAGTTTTCCTTTTCTATTTTCTAATCATGTTTGAGACTTTGCTTAGAGGTTTCCATTTGAGTAGATTCTTAGGTTTTCTTGACTTGCACAGGGCGTTCAAGACTAAGTGTGGAGGATTTGATAACCATGATTTTATTATACTATTTTGATTTATACATGCATGGTTTGATGTTGTTTTCATAGATGAAATCTATATTTACATCACATTTCATGCATTACATTTATCTTGGATTTAATTGCAAATTAATTTATAATCATGGTATTTGATGCTAATATTCGATATATTATTTGTAGGCATTAAGGGGTCATGGACCCTATTGATAAGATCAAATTTGGGCTCGAATCTATGGCTAATCAAGGAGAACCAATCCAGAACCAATTTGGACCGTTCATCAAAGATGGAGCAGATCTAAGCCATCCATTGAGGATCTGGTCCATCCAACTTAAGGAAGAATAGATCCAGACCCTTAATCAAGATCAATACCTTCAGATCAGATTTTAAGTGACTTTCCACCTTTGATCAGGATCCAAATCACCCACAGCCGTCCATCTTAGATTTGAGATTTGGTTTAAATTGAGAAGCTACAGTGTCTTCTTGTTCGTCAATCTTGACAGTGCCAGTGCTATTTATGGCGCAAGCATCTCGGCGATTCTGACCCCTTCTCTACTTCCAGATCCACTTTCCGGTAGACTTCATTGGCAACGAGGTTCCCAGCTACTGGCGGCCAGCTTCTATCCATCTGAGCTCGCTTTAAGGCGTTCCTGTAGCGACAATTTGATTCTAGATTCTCTGTTCCCACCATTGAACAGAGGCATTCTTCTGTTCCAGCAGATTCGCCTCACAGTAGTGATCATCGGCGGCGTTCCTCTGCTGGCACTAGATCTTTCCTGATGACATTCCATTCTTCATCAGCTCCACACCGGATCAGAATTTCAGAATTTTAGAATTACAAATTCGGAAGGGATTTGGCAATTTGTTCCTCATAACTTCACAGAGAGGGTTTCTTTGCGCGATTGCTGGTGAGATCTAACTGAGTTTAGTTGTTGAGATCTTTTTCTTCGATTGCCGAAGTGAGGTTTCACTGATGCTTCCTTGTGTGACAGCAAGGAGAAGTTTCCGTGTAGTGTGGTTTGGTGTGGAGATGGCTTAGGTTTCATTTTTGGCATGCTTTTATTGTTGATAGATTTAGATTTCAATTTATGTTATTTGGATTCAGTAATCATAGTTCTTTTTAGCTTAATTGTTTGAATTCAAGTGTATTGGGTAATTTAGTTTCAATTGAGTTTGAAGTTGTTCTTAATTCGGCTTTAGCTTAAATTATAGTACTGTTGAGTAGTTTAGTTTCTATAGTTAAGATTTAAATGTTACTTTAGATTGTATTCCATTTATGCCTTGTTATTTCATTCTTAGTTTCAGTGTGTCGACGGTTAAATCATAACGTAGGTGATAATGCATTGTGAATTAATTGTTGGCACCTAGGTAAATTTCATTTATGCACTAGATAAGTGTCTTATTTGTTATGCTTTCGATTTGTTAGATTTAGAATCAAATTCAAAACCCCCCATTTCCATATTGAAACCCCCCAAAAATAGGAATAACATATAATCCTAGATTACCATCTTACTGTTAGTTCCTCGAGAGATTCGATCCTGGGCTCGTTATTACAACATCATTGTGTAGTTAAGGGATTCATTGGATATAAATTGTTAATTTGATTTGCGGGTGTGACATATTCCCTTACCAAATTTTGGCGCCGTTGCCGGAGAAATTTGTAGTGGTGTTTGATAATTTTAGGATTGTTCTTTATTTGGAAAACTTAAATTTTATTGTTTCAATTGCTTTCATGTTGGTATATCCATGTGTTTGATTTTATATGTTCTTGAGTCTTCTGATTTTATTTGCTAGTTTTCAGTGTAAGAATAGGAAATCTATTTGACCATGGATCCATATTATCAGTATTTTAGAGATGGGAGGGAGAGTCATTACTATCATCCTCAGACTCAATTTTATCAGCCTGAATATCAGTATTACCCACCTATGGAGCAGCAGATTAGGTATGAGGATGCGCAAGGATAATTTACAGAGTCAACATAGAAATTCAATGAGGTTATGCAACAAATGAGAGAGCATCAGGAGCAACAATTTGCAAGGATACAGAATATACAGATTCAGTTAGATCAAATTGCATCATCCATCAATCAGTTACAAGCATAAAACTTCAGTGGGGAGTTAGAAAATAGAGATTCTGTCAGGCATGATCCTACTTCTATTACTTCACAAAATTTTTCAAGTATTTTTCGTATTGATGATGATGTAGTTGTTCAAATTTCTGATTCTACTAATATTGTTGCTTTAGATGTTGTGAATGATGCAGGAAATGAAAATTTACTTGAAGAGAATTTAAGTGTAGAGGATTGCTTACTAGAAGCAATACCTTAAGAATCACTTGAACCATTACCTGAGCTAGGTGTTGATGAATTAAGTGTAGGGGATTGCTTATTTGAAGCAATACCCCAAGGATCACCTGAACTGGAGTTTGAGTCATTATTTGATGAAGAGGAGATAACAATCACCATTTTAGAACCTACATGTACATTTCAACATAATAAGGTTAGTATTTCTTTTGATTTATTAGAAAATTTCATGAAGGTACCAATTTTTGAATTTATAGAATGTGATGCCTATTGCTCTTATCATGAAAGTGTTCGGGAGGGGTTGTTTTTATTTACTTTTGCAGGACATAATAGATGTTTGAAATGATATTTAAACTGAACCATCTCCGACCTCCAGAGAGAATTTTCAAAGGAAAAATGATGAATAAAAAGAATTTGAGTGTAACTACAATTACTCCATTACCGGCGTGGATTTTTCTTCTAAATCTTCTTCAACCACCCGGAATAAAGGGGAGTTTGTTCTTTGATTTTCTTGATGCTTTATACATTTCTTTAGTCTCATACTTTACATTTGCATTTTACTTCCATACTTTACATTTTGTTTAGTTTACATAGCATGTCAATTTAAATAAATTCTCCATGGAATTGTTCTAGTAATATTTTTAATATGAGAAAAGTTTCTTAAATTTGATCATCAATTTTAGGTCATTTGACATGATTGGATGCTTTACTTGCATGATATTGGTTAGTGTAGTGGTGAATTCTATTTTGATTAATTGAGTTTGATTGCAAAAATTACCTAGAGAGGACCACTCTAAGCCTATACTCTATTATTTTTCTTTGTGTGATATGTACTCATAGCAATTGAAACTTTAGAACTTACTTTGCTTATTTTCAAAATTACAATAGCATATGTATGCATGGAAAGGAAGGATATTTTTCATTCTTGTACCCTTATAATTTCCAATTTCATTCTCCCCAATTTTCTTGAAACATTCTTGTCTAGCATTTTAACCCTTAGCTTAATCATTGTTGCTTGTCATTCTTTTATTGAGAGTTTTGGTTGAATCCTTGATGAGTTAGATTTGCAAGATGGATTAAGGTTTAAGTGTGGGGGAAGGGTTTGCAAGTGTTTGGAGATCTTGATAATTTTGGATGATTTCATGCCCTTGCTATTGATCTTGATACATACAATGTGCAGTAATTAAAGCTGGAATTTGAAGGTTATGTTCTTTGGTTTTGTTTTGGTTAGTTGTACTGTTAATTACAACAGTGCTATATTCACACAAGAGTTGAGATTATGGAAGAAGTTGTGTAATGCATCAGGATCATGTGGGAATCTGAGAAACAAAGAAGTAGTTGATACTGAAATGTCTTAACAAATCAGATACTGATTTCTTTGGAAATGTATTCTATTTTATGGCAATGCATCATTTGAGAACCACACTAAATTGTCATGATCTACATGTGAACTTCAGAAGACTATGGACATGTAGATGGTATCACTTGGGCCATTGAAGAACCTTTGTTTAATGTCAATCCTCAAGGATGCTAATCTTAAATTTTCACAACTTAGGCTGGTAACTGCAGTAAGTTGTAGATTACTGAAGTTGAATCAATGAAACTATGAAGTTATGAAATGAATGTATCAATCTCGGTTTGTTGTGCCAATTTCTTGCTGCAAGTTCTTGACTAGTTAAACACTTAGGCGGAACTCTTAGTTATACATTTTCAAATGGTAATATCTCTTTTACAAGGCCCCTAAACAGTAAGAGTTCTATGTCAAGAAGTAAAATCTAGCTCTACAATTTAGAAAACCAGCCTCACTTCTGATAGCTTCTCCAAGTTATGAAATCTGATATTCAAATGAAGTTGCTGAGATTGCACATATGGATTTCATCTTAGAGAGACCCCTAAATTTAGTAAGAAAAAGAAAAGTAGGACTTGGAAATGCATAATTAAAGATCTTCAAGTTACAAAATTGCTGCTATGGTGTGCTTCTTTAATATGTCATGTGGCAAATTCTGTTGCAAGCTTCTGAACAGCAAGAGTTCAAGTGGACCTAATTTTCCATTACCATGCCTGTCATGTATAGGTGAATCGATGCATGCAATTTCAATGGTACTAATATTCTGAAACTGTTAATGTCTGAAACTAGAATCTGGAAACCAGAGAAATCAGTTGTATTTCTGAATTTGGCATGATTCATGAGTCCATGAATTGTAGAAATTAATTGGATCCTAGAAGCATCGTAGCTACTGAAGGTAGCATCATAACAACTCTGTAGAGCTGAATTTCAGTAAAAGTAAATCATATTTGGATTTTGATAGTTGAAACAGAGTTCTATTTGTCCCAATTTTTCATGTTGATCTTGACCTTCAACTCTGAAACTCTGAATTGGATTCTGGATTACTAAATTATAGGAGTTCCTTGAGAATTGGATTGGAATCTGATCTCAGAAGTTGTAGCTGAACACAATAGTGATCTTTATCTTGCTGTGTAGTTGCTGAAGAAACAAATTAGCAGAATGACAATACTAAAATTGATGAATCAACTTAAATTCTGTTGTTGAAGCTGTGATTTCAGGAGCAAGGTGAATTCAATTCTCTACTAGTGCAGTGCTGAATGATGTTGTTTCCAAGCTTAACTCTTCATGAATCTAGCTAGGATCTCTTTGAATTCCTAGTTCTAAAACTGAGCTACAAATTTCAGAATCTAGCAATGCATTTTGAATTGATATGTGAAGTGTTGGTTTTTGATTGATATTTGAATGCTCTACCTTTTTCAAATCTTTTGTGTGCAAAACATTGAGGCTACAAGAAATCAAAGTGTTGATACTTAACCTGGAAAACATCCTGCTGAAAGTATATTTCTGAAGCTAAAAATTGAGTGTATAGTTTCTGAAATTTTCATAAATTGAACCTAAATTCCTATTTCAAATTTCAAGCAAAGTGGAAAGGAGTGTTAGCTGCTAAAACTAAAAGAGATCAGAAGAGCAAACTATTCAAGTAAAAAAAAAAAATAGAAGCTTAAGAGGAGTTGAAAGTTGAGTTGTGAATTGGATTTGCAAAATGTTTATGTTAATTCCAATCTGTGGAGTGCCCATTTCTTTGTGTAGTTCTATGAACATGAAGAAACTCCAGTAAACTTCTTATCTATTCATTGACAAATGGTTTTCCTAATTGTCCAAGTGTTTTACAGATTTAAACTTGAATCAATTCAATTTCTGAAATCTGGAAACTGCTTAATACTGAAGTCTGTAAAATTTTAAACTGGAGCTACCTTGGAATCCCAATTCCGAAACTTAAGATTAGGATTTTGGATTTTTGAAAGTGCTAGCTGGTAGCTGCAGTAAGCTGTAAATTGCTAAAATGTCTGCAGTTTTGTGAAATCTATAGAAATGAGACTTGAAATTGATATGTCAATTATTATAAGTTGTGTACCAAGTCCACTTGCTGATCTTGTTCAGTAACATCCTCAATTTGGACTTCTCTTGTTTCAGTGCCAATGGATACTTTCCTACAAGTCGAATTCTTCATGCCTTAAAGTTAATCTAGAATCTTAAGTCTAAATTAGGAGCTTAAGGATGTATATTTCAGAAACCATTCCAATTCTGATAATTCTGAAATCTAAATTGCAGAAGTTAGTTGCAAGTTTTGGATTTTGTGCTTTGAATTGATTATGAGTTTTAGAATTCTCAAGCTCTCATGAAACAAATGTTCATCCATGATCTTTGTGCTACTTTGAAAGGATTGTTGTGAAATATAGCTGGGTAGTCTGGAAGCTAACTGAATCTGGACTTACAGAACTGAAATCACCTCATCAATTATTGGGTTCATTGCTTATGTGAAATTGGTTGTGGTTGAGGTTTGAACTAGAGTGGATAGCTGAACGATTCTCATAGTCTTTCCATTCTTATGCAGGACTAAAACAAAATCTTCTGAAATTTAATCCAAGAATTTTTATCTGCTTTGCTGAAAAAGGTGCAAGTCCTATTGGAATTCTATATTTCAAAATGTAGCTGTGTGAAACTAAAGTGTTTGTATATAAATCATTTGATCAGTAGGTGTAGGAAAAGATCTGAGTAACATGTGCAAGGGTCGGTTAGATTACTGCAGACTACAGTTTGGTCCTTTTTCTATTGAATGCTTGGTGTGGTTTTCAAAAATCGAAGAATTAGAGTTAAATTCTTGTCTGATTTTTAGCATGCTGCTCCGATGGATGTAATTCTGAAATTATGAGTTTTATGAGCTTGATTTCGGTGCTAGAATCAGTGAGTTAGAAGGCTTAAGAAGAGGTTACTCATAAATCAAATTCAAATTCAGTTCAAAAACTGATTTGGGATAACCTCATGTTTAGTGCCAAACCTTTATAAGTATCAAGTATTTGTATAGCATGATGTGTTCCATTGTTCGAGACAGACAATGTTTTAAGTGTGGGGGAGAGAGCTCTTCTTCATAAGTTGATGTGAGATTATTTTTGCTTCCAAATTCTGAAATTGAAGTATGAAAAAGAAAACAACAGTAAAAACAGTGGTGAATAATGAAGAGTATCAAGTGTGGAGGCAATGTATCAAGGTTTTTGGATAGTTATCCAATTGAAGAAGAGTTTGGCTTAATTTCTTGTTTTGGCATCGACAAATGGTGTGTTTTATTCCCCATAATAAATTCTTTGATACATCTCAAATGGGTCAACTCATCAAGTATATTCTTCCAATACTTTCATCTTCTCACTTTCTTCATTAAATTCTTTTCTTTTGCCTATCATTTGTTCTTCTTGATTCCATTTCAATTCTTGATGATAAAATCCTTTTGATTCATGTATGCTATGTTATATAGTGGTGGAGAATTAGAAAATAAGCAAGTTTATGGTAGTGAAATGTTGTGAGTGACATTGAGTGAGCTCCATTTATATGCATGTTTGAGTGTGAGAGTTAAAATAGGTAAATACTGTAGGACCGTTGCGGCCAGCTAGAAGGGGAGGTTGGATAGCCTGCAAACAAAATCAAAAGCCAACCCTTCTCGAACTCTTA
Organism: Zingiber zerumbet; assembly: GCA_037833815.1. Taxonomy (NCBI): domain Eukaryota; kingdom Viridiplantae; phylum Streptophyta; class Magnoliopsida; order Zingiberales; family Zingiberaceae; genus Zingiber; species Zingiber zerumbet. Next base: position 1,750,796 of record JBBMJZ010413115.1, on the reverse strand, counting down.
AACTAACACTTGTAAAATAATCAAAGCGATAATTAAACTCATAAAAGTAAAAGGCACACAGAGAGTTGACTTGGCTACAACCGGGGAGGTTGTTAATCCAAGGAAAGTGTAGCACTAGTATCTCCTTCAGGCGGAGAAGCCTTTTACAGCAATGAAGTGCACAACAGAAGCTAAACTATAGAAAGAACGTACAAGTGTAGAAAGAATGCTTGAGTTCTGAATGATTTAAAGCTTCTGGACCAAGGCTCTCTTTATAGCCTTTGTCGGGACGCCTGGAAGGGTTCCGGGCGCCCTGGGGGGGGGATAAATTTTATCCCCCAACGTTCAGATCGAGTCAAATCTCGATCCTGGTCAAAAGTCAACTCTGGGCGCCCGGAAGGGTTCCGGGCACCCCGGAGCCAAAAGTCAACAGAAGTTGATTTTTTTCCCCCGGCGACCTCTACTCCGGCTTGGTTCAGCTCGGTCCGGGTCTTCTACTTCAGATCCGCTCACTTGGGTGATTTCTGACATCCGGAATAGGGTTCACCTAAACCCAAGCTCCGATCTTCTCGAGCGGGCTTCCCTCAGGCTTCTCGTCCCTCGGAATCGCTACGTGCTTCCTTCTTGTCTGCCAGCGTACTCATCCGCAGTCTTCGTCCCTCGGTCGCACCCCGTGTCGACCTTCTCACTAGCTACGTCTCTTGCTCCTCGAGCAATCTTCTACTCTGTCTTTCGTCCCTCGGAACCACCGCACGCTTCCTTCTCATCCACCGGTGTACTCTTCCGTAGCGCCTCGTCCCTCGGACGCACCGCGTGCAGTCCTTCTCGCTAGCTGCGTCTTCCGCTCAAGTATCTGTGCTCTTGAGCTCCTGCACACTTAGACACAAAGTTAGAAATAGGCAGGACCTAACTTAACTTATTGATCA
>JBBMJZ010413115.1:1719315-1730402 GCA_037833815.1 Zingiber zerumbet | reverse complement strand
AAATTAATTGAACAACTACACTTTGACAAACAAATGTAGATAATTTGACCAAATGTGATTCTATATTCAAAATAAATATTTACAAAAGCTTAGGCTTTTAGTATACACTCTAACAGTTTTCTTATGTACCAGTTTAATTTTACATAAATCTTAAGTTTTGATTTTTGAAAGTTTGGTTTTAAACATGCATTTATTTTCAAAGTTTCAATTTACAATTTTAATTTTTTATTTTTGGATTTCAAATTATCTAACATTCTGTTTAAGTCAGCAATCTATTTTTCTAATTTTACTAAGTCTCTTGTAAGAACTTTGATAAAACGAAAAGACTATTTGGGTGTTAGAGCACGTACCTCACTTACCTCAATTTATGATGCCCCCCCTTTATCGCAGCTTTCTTCTTTTGATCCTCCCCCTTTATCTATGCTCATCTCTAAGCTAGTCTCATCTTCCAATTGATGGTTAGCCATTAGCGCTAGTCCCGAGAAGGCTGCTACCTCGGAATCAGAGGATGAAGAATCATCCCATGTGCCCTTCATAGTCTTGTATTTGGAGGAAGTTGGTTTTTTTTTCTTGTCCTTTTCCTTCAATTTTGGGCAGTCATCCTTGATGTGTCATTCTTCGTTGCAGTTGTAGCATCGGACAATTCTTTTGTTTCGATGATACCTTCTTGACTGCGATTTAAACTTATTAGATTTAAGAAATTTATTGAACCTTTTTACCAATAGAGTCATTTTATCTTCATCGATGGATGTTTCATACTCTTGATCTTCCGCTCTTGCCTTTAGGGCAATGTTGAGATTTTTTCTTTTCTATTCCTTTTTAATCTGTAATTCGAGATTCGTGAAGTTCGAAAGTAGAGAATATATTTTCTAACGTACTTATCTCAAGATCCTTAGATATATAGTAAGAGTTTATTATAGATATCCACTCAGGAATTCTGGGAACACATTTAGAGCATACTTTTGTGCGTCCCGATTTGTTACTGTCTCTCCGAAATTTATTAATCCGGTGATCATCTCTTTGATTCGTTCGTGTAGTTGTGCGACTGACTCTCCTTCTTTCATCGGAGGTTGGTCAGTTGATTTCGGAGCACGTCCCGTCTCGCGAGCTTTGTTTCGGAAGTACTTTCATGCAATTCTAAGAACTTTTTCCAAAGCTCCTTCACGGAGTCATAACCTCCGATCCGATTTACTTCTTGGAGTGGAAGCGCACTCAACAAGTGGAACTCAGCTCGTCCGTTCGCTACGGAATCTGCTTGCTCTTTCTTGGTCCATTGAAATTCCTCTGTCTTTTGGAACTGAAAAACCATATTTTATTTTTAAAATAATTTCAAAATCCGTTTTGAAGAATACTCCATTCGGCGTTTCCATTATGTGAAGTCCCCCTCGAACTTTGGTGGATGAATACTTGTACCGGCCATCGTCTTGATCTTGATGCTCCAGTCGGCGGTTAGTCCTTCTGAGGCGGTTGTGCTCTGATACCAAGTGTTGGTGCAGTGGTCCGGCAAGAGGGGAGGGGTGAATTGCCTTAAACAGAAAAAGATACTCTCCTTGTTCTTTCAACTCTTAAAGTGCAACAAAAAATAAATAAAAGAAATTAATAGAACTTAAGAAGACTCAGTGATTTGACTTGGTTACAACCTAGGTGGTTGTTAATCCAAGGCGATTGCAAGAGCTCAGTAAGAATCTCCTTCTCTGAAGGCGGAGAAGCCTTTTACACACTATGAAAGCTTAATCGTTGCTAGGAATTGAATACAAAAGTTAATATATATTTCCTAGCTCCAGGGGCCTATTTATAGCTCCTGAAAATTCTATCTACAGCATTGAGGGGGCCTCCCACTGGTATGGAAGGCGCCTCCATCGAGACGGTGGATAAAACTTTATCCACCGTTGAAACAGTCACATAGACTGGGTCGAGGGCACCCTCAATGGCATTGAGGGCACCTCAGACGTTATGGAGGGCGCCCTCAAGGCATTGAGGGCACCCTCCCACCTGAAGGAGGTAGAGGCGCCCTCAACACTGCATTGTGGGCGCGTTCAGCTTGCTTTTCCAGCTCCTTTTGACCTTCTGAAGCTCCGATCGCTTGGGTGATTGTGGCCAATCGAAATAAGGCTCACCCGAACCTAATTTCCGACCTTCTCCTCAAGCAGGTTTCCGTTCCGGCTTCTCGTCCCTCTAATGTCGCGTACGTTCTTCTCGTCCACCGGTGTACTCTTCCGCAGCTCTTTCGTCCCTCGGATGCAAGGAGCTCGTCGGCTCCCTTCCTGTGTCATCTTTCTCGCTAGCTGCGTCTTCCGCTCGACTTACTGCACTCCTAAGCTCCTGCACACTTAGGCACAATGACTAAAATAAAACAGGACCCAACATAACTTGATTAATCACATCAAAATAACCACGCGGTCCAACAAAGTATATACAAAGACATGTCAGCATTCCTGCTGATCGATCGGCCGAGCGGAATAGCCGCTTGACCAAGTACTCCTCTGATCGACCAAGTATTCCTCTGCTCGGAAGAACTCGGCTACTCTTCCATGCGGTGACGAGTTTCGATAGTATGTTCTTGCCCGAGCGAAATAACGCTCCGGTTATCTCCAGGCTCCTTTGCTCCGTAACGAACTTCTGGTGATCTTGGCTGCACAAACGCTTCGTTTGGCCCACCCCTTTGCTGGTCGGGCAACACATGCCCGGTTGACCCGTAATGTAGGGCTCCGTTCGGTTACCCTTTGGTGGATCTATCGGTCCTCTAACGTTGACCTCCACATGGACTGTTATCTTCCTCCTCTGACCCACGCTTAGTGGGCCCCCTTTATATCACATCATATGAATTGTTAACATGTATGAAATGTGTTTTTATGTATAGATTGTGTAAAATACAATTGTATGAAATGTCATTGTCTGTGATAGTTTCTTGTATATATGAAAATTATAAACAGGATAGATATATGAAAAAAATGTGATCTTATTAATATGTGGATTTTATCATTAATTCGTTGTATATGATTATTTTATTTTTTTCAATAGTGGAAATTGTCTTTTCCTTCTTTTTCACGTGTCCTGATCCGTAGTAGTTTGAGCATTCTTTGTTTTCGTGCCAATTAAATGGTGACAGTCGAGTAGAACTAACTAAGATCAGAGCTCGGGAAATTAAATACAGTGACAGTGGAGTTGAACTAACTAAGATTAGAGGTAGGGAAAATAAATAAATAAATATATATATATATATATATATAAAAGAATTGAAATGGTGTGCGCCTGTACTGTGCATGCGTAGCATATCAATCGATGTTTTTTTTTAAAAAAAAAATTTATTAGTTTTTAAATTATAAAATAATTAAAAAATTTTTTTATGATTTTATTTCTAGAGTTCAGGTTTTGGTTGTAGTATTAAAGTTATTTTTTTTAGATTTTACCTATAGAGTTTAGATTTTTCAATTAGGTTATAATGTTTAGTTTAAAAAAAAATTAAAATAAAATTAATTTAATTATTTATAAAGTATTATAATATGCTAAGGAGATGATGACAAGTATCTCTCACTCAAGGAGGCGAACAAATCGATACTACTAATCCCCGGTTCAAATTACCACATAAAAAAATTTGCATTCATTACCTTTGCTTCAAATAGTGCATGAGATCTTGTGAACCATGAAAAAATATCTTCTATTAATTATCCCAACGTTAATTCATGAATTAGAAATATATCTTATCATATTTTTAATATTATTATTTTTATTTTCTTTCCGAATATAAGTATCCTATATAATTATTATTTATTTTTTAAATTTAAAATTCTATCGTTCCTAAAAATGATGTTTTTTAAATTAAAATTTTATTAATACATAAATAAATTAATATTTTGAAACAATCATATATTATAGCCCCATATATTTTTAATTACATTTAGACAATTAATCTGAATTAAATTTATCAAAAATAATTTTTAATAAACATTAAATATAGATAAAAGAATATCAATTTATCTCAGAAGAGAATATAAAAAAATAATAAGAAAGATTTAATGGATCGAATTAATCATATATATTAAAATAAATAAGTCGCAATAGATTGAGATGAAATATTTGTATATATTGTATATTGAGAAAAGGATTTTGTACTTATTAGAGTGCCAATATACAGCCGATAGTCAACTTTACTTACAACAAACGAAATAATAAAAACGGACACAAATCAAACAATCACATATTTGCATTAAAAATCAAACGCATTCATGGATAACGTTACAGCACACACACGGCTCTGCCAATTACTACGCCCGACCAGTTAACCGTAATTGTACCTCACAGACAACATAAACAAACATCCTCCGCCTCCAGGCCTCGTCCAGTTCGGTACCCGTAACAAAAACCCGTACTCGTACCGTAATTAAACCGTGCAGCCCTGTTTGGGCCCTCTATGAATCCGCGAGGAGTGATGGCGAGGTGATTGCTGCCGAAGACGTTACCGGTTTACCCTAATCTCCCTCTCCTCCCTGCCGCGTCGCCTCCCTCTCGCCGAAACCCTATAATTTGGTCCTGGCAATTGTCCCACTCGCAGACCTTCCATCAAATTCCAAGTTTCCAATCTTCTTTTTTCGAGGATCAGCTTCGTGGATTCCAAATTTTGTTTCAAGGCTCTGTAAACATATCCTTTTTATTGTCTCTAGCTAGTTCGCATTTGTTTTGTGCATCGATTTGTGTGTTTTTGGCTCTTTTCCGGAGCGCTGGGTTAGGTTTGAGGCCGATATCGGAAGTGTAGGCTGGATTTGTCTTGGTGCATCGATTGGGAGAGATGGTCGGAGGCGGAAGCAGGAGGGACGATGGGCCGCTGAAGATCAATAGCACCAACGTATTTGCGGCGCTCGAGACTCTCAAGAAGAAGAAGAAGTCGGACAAGGAGTCGAAGAGCAAGGGGGCGTCCAAGAGCCAAGGGAAGGAGCAGGAGAAGCAAGTGTTTTGGGCCCCGGCGCCTCTGACGTCCAAGTCCTGGGCTGATGTTGGAGACGACGACGACGACGATTACTATGCTACCACGGCGCCGCCCCAGGCTGTTTGGGGAGTATCGGAGCAGCAGCACAATAAGAAGGTTGAGGCGACCATAGAGGAGGTATGTGAACACATTGCACTCAGATGTGCTGGCTAGCTGTTGACAATGAAATCTAAGCTATTTAAATCTATGTTTTAGATTGTTTTTCATACTAGGATGTTGTATCACTCTTTGCTTATTCCTTTGGCGTAGAATCAACTTGAAATATGAGAATAATCTTTAAGCTCAATCACAATTCAAGATTTAGCAGCATTTCGAAGAAGATGGTGTTTCAACATTGCTCTAAAAGGTGGCTGCCTGTGAGGTTTTTGGAAGCGACCATTCTTCTAACTGCTATACAATCCCTAGTAGGCGGACCTTTAAAAAAGCTTCCCAAGCTCATAAATGGCCTAGATGGTCTAAATTGGTCTAAAGAATTTTTTTCCTTTAATAAGTTGCTTGTTCATTTTATATTAGAAAATAATTCTAATTCTCCTTATCAGCCCACTCGACAAGAGCCTCCTTATTCTTATATATGTTCTCCTTATCTTGCCTTCTTTTTTTCATTCATTATCAAATTTTTAACATTTAATTTTAGTACAGTTAGAATATTTTTTTCTAAATTGACTGTTTTTGTTGGTTGTCTTATTCTATTGTTGTGATGTGTTTGGTGCTTTATGATTTGTTTGTTTATGATTGTGAACTTGTTTTAATTGATTAAGGGTACAATTGTTATATATACGTATTGAGAAAATTAGATATTCATTAAACTATTCCATCCTATAAATACTCCCTTGGAGCCTCGTCCTCTACCGCATCCGTGTTTGAAGATCGCGACAATCTCTCTCTTTCTGATCCTGATCACTACGCCCTCATCGCTTCCGATTCCTTCGTCAAGGTAAAAGCATCGCACTCTCGGTTCCGGTTCCTGCTTTAATCTCTTTTAGTCTTGATTTTGATCATTTATTTGCATTGAAATCATTAAACTATTCGTGAATTATCGATCTGCTATAGTAATGCTGGTGAACTTGATGAAGGACTTGTTTTTATGAGGTCTTGTTAAGTGATGAAACCTTCTACATTGCTTTAATTGCAAGCAGTTGGTTGATTATCCAATTAGTGCCCTGTAATTTGTATACGGTTCATTAGTACCACAATGATTATGCGAGCATAAAAATGAAACAATAACATATTTTCCAACTTGTCCAGTAATTTTTCATTCTTTAATTTGTTGGATACAAGTTCAATTGTTAATTAACTTCCATAATAGGGGAACAAATGGCCATCTTTTGGATTTGCAACTCTGTTTGACGTCAGCTATCATATTATTAAACTTTCATTCTAATAATTCCAAGGCGCAAAACTTCCAGATTGCTAGTTTTTTGTTTTCTCTCTATATATTTTTTTCATGGATCATGAGTTACCTTGGACTTTTGTTATCAATAAACTCTTGCAATCTCCTCAAATACTCCTTATTATGTTGTTATGTATGTAGAAATATGAGCGGACAACAGGAGAACGTTGCAGCTCCAAAGTTGAATGAAAGGATATTATCGTCATTGTCCAAGAGATCAGTGGCTGCCCATCCTTGGCATGATCTTAAAACAGGTAACCGAAAACGAAAGAAACAGTTCCACTAATATTTACACATCTATTAATTTGATTTGTCTCAGTATCTGTTTCTGAACATGAATTTGTCTCCAGGTAAAGAGGCCCCTGTTGTGTTCAATGTGGTAAGTGTACTTTTTTTCCTTTTAACTGATAAAACGTACAAAATAAAGTATCAGAAGTGATATTGTTTTTTACAAATGCAAACTAATTTTGAGTAAATCATCTTTTTGCTCGTTTATCAAATTAGATTGCCTCCCAAAAGGATGCAAGGGTTAGATTTGAACCTGTTATTCATAGATCTATCACTATATGATGTGGTTGAAATAATTGATGAATGTTTATCTTTTTAAGCATTCTAATTAGTCATCTTGTTACCTGGTGCTCTTATTGCATTTTCAACTATGATCTTTGGTCTTGGTTTACTAATATATTATTTATGTTTTTACAGTTTACAAATTTCAAGTACTCCAGAGTTGAAATTGATGAAGTACGGTTCGAGTGGGCTGAATGCATGCTAGATTACATTTGAAGTGCGGTTCTACCTTGATGTGTTAAAAGAATGTTCTACCTTGATTTTGATATCTATTAGCTAACTTTTGATGTAAAAAGAATGTTTGGATATTTTATGGATACTGTTGTAAGAAGATTATTTATATAATTTGTGAATATTTGTGTATTTTATGGATATTGTTGAATGAAGAATATTTGTATAATTTGTGAATATTTGTGTATTTTTTTTTATTATTGTCGGTTTTCCATTGTTTCGGAAATCAAATTTGTGCTGTTAAAAAATATACATATTACATCGGTTTTCCACCGCTGCAAAACTGGTGTTATTAACTAATATTACATCGGTCATTTACCGCTGCCAAAACTGGTGTTATTAACATACAATATTACATCGGTTTTACACCGTTGATGAAACGGTGTCGTTAAGTGATACTACACCGGTTAATAACCGATTCGAAGACCGGTGTCGTTAAGTGATACTACACCGGTTTTAACCCAATGTCTAAAATGGCAGACTTTTAACATCGGCTTCATAGACATCGGTCGAAAATGAAATAGACACCGGTGGAAAACCGATGTCTATGAGGTTTTTTGTTGTAGTGTGTTCACTTCTTCACTGGCGGTGGTGGTGCTGGCACCCAGCGTCTGGGTGACGCCGAGAAATCGTAGCACCCGAAGTGGAGTGAGCCGCTACAGCAAACCTACGGATGTTTCTCAGGATGCGGAGGAGTCGTGGCGTCTCTTGCAGCAACAGATTGACCCGCGGCTTCAGTGGCTGCAAGAGGAGGCAGTATCACAGAAGCTAACACCAAAAAGAAGAAGAAGAAGAAGAAGATAAACTTCATCTTGTTTGATCGTGTAGTTCGAAGAAGAGTTGATGCTAGCTGAGTTTTAAAAGAGGAAGGAAACAGTGTGGTTGAAAAGAGTTAAGGAGGGGAAGCGGAAGGGGGGGGGCAATTTCACGTGGTGTAGTCAGAGTTAAGTAGGGTTGCTTCGGTACAGTAAATCAAATTTTGTATATGATATCGTATACCGTACCGAAAATTTTAGTATAAAAAAATTTGTACTGATACCATATCAAAAATTCGGTATGCTGAAACTTCAATATACTGAATTTTCGGTATAATATAAATTGCATACTGATCGTACCGAAGATTTTGTTATACCGAAAATTTTGGTATACCGAAATCACTTTGACACTAAGAAATATAATCAAACCAAAAGTCTCACAATACTCCCGTTCATAATACAAAGCATTAATAAATTGACAACAAACAATAAAATTTAAAAAATACGATCTATCATTAACAATAATTAAAGTATTGATTACAATTAAAGTATATATTGATTTCAAAAGAAGTATTATTTCTTATCCAAGAAAATTTCCTTATAAAAAACACAAAATAAAATGCTTTTTAATTTATAGTAGGATGAAACCATTCCATAAGACAAAAAAAATCACCCAAAATATACCAGAGACGACTATCAGATTGCATCAGTAGAAGAACTTGGAACTCGATACAATTGTTCACTTCTTCACTAGCGACGGTGGTGCTTGCAGCCAGCGTTTGGGTGACGCCGAGCATTCGTAGCACCCGAAGTGGAGTGAGCAACTACAACAAACCTGCAGATGTTTCTCAGGAGGAGGAGGTGTCGTGGCGTCTCTTGCAGCAGCAGATTGACCCGCGGCTTCAGCGGCTACAGGAGGAGGCAATGTCACAGAAGCTAACACTAAAAAGAAGAGGAAGAAGAAGAAAGTAAGCTTCATCTTGATTGATCGTGTAGTTCGAAGAAGAGTTGATGTTAGCTGAGTTTTAAAGGAGGAGGAGGGAAACAGTGTGGTTGAAAAGAGTTAATGAGGGGAAGCAAGGGGAATGCACTATGGCTTCTCAGTTTTCAATGGTTGTACTCTATATTTAGCCTTTTGTCTAATTAAATAAATTTCATATATTAGAGCTATATGAGTAATTCAAGTTTTTCTTATATTAGTTTTTGCAATTCCACAGGGCACAACTCGGCCCACTCATTACCAGCTGATTCCCTATAGGGGCTTGTTCATTCCCTTTCTTATGTGTAAGTGTACATGCTTACACGTAGCAAATACTTTAGTTCTCCAATGTAATTGTTTGATATGGGAACTGAAAAAAATTTTCCCATTCATTGTCCAAATGTTCAGATATCAGAAGAGCGCAACTGCAATATCTGTTGGTAAGTTAACCAGTTCTTTTGTGATTTGTGTTGTTTTTTGTGCTGTTTTTCGCTATGTTATATCTATCTATATATGACTTCTCTTTTGTGATGCAATTGCACCCACCTGTTATGCTCACTTGCTCCTGCACAAATTGGGCCATTTGTGAAATTTGAGGATTTATCTGATTCTTCATCCAGCCAAGGTGGACGGCAGCATACTGCACCCGGTGCAATTCCAGTGCCGGAACTTCCTCGTTTACATAAGAATGTTTCGAGTTCCATGTTCTTCTGCTGATGTAATCTGATAATTGTGTCTTCATCTTCAATTTAAGTGTCATGTCTTCAATTTTCAATTTTCAATTGTCAAGATGCGTCCTTGTAATTGGCGTTCCGAGATATTTGGAGACCCAAATCTTTCTAGATTCGCCAGATCCAAGCGCCGTCCGAGTCATCAACTCGGCACGGCGAGTGAGGCGTAGGCGGGCGCCCCATGTCTCCCAGCCTTCGCCCAGCGGTCGTCGGGGATGGCGAGGTCGTAGCTGCGGCGGCGGGTGGGGTCGGACAGCACCTCGTAGGCTTCTCGCGCCGCCATAAAGCGCTCCTCGCCGCCCGGCGATCGGTACGTGTCAGGGACAACCATTAATTTGCTTGGAAAGGAAAAGGAAACTTCTTGTTGTTGTGAAGCTTCGAGAAACAGAGTAGAGATTTTGTAGAACAGAAAAGGCAGGAATTGTTTTTTTTAATATATATATATATCTATAAACAGGATTTGTTTAAAAACTCATACTTTATTTGTTTCCAAATGCTCCCTGTGATTATCATTTTACACCCGTTTCCCACTTTTATAAGTCATCCTTTGTAGTAAATTAACATTGATGAAACTATAAGGTTGTTTTTTAAACATTTGAAGTATGAAAAGGGGTTAAATGCATTTATTTTCTAAAAAATGCCTTCTTGCTTTGTCCATTAACTCCTGTTATTGAAATATTCCTATATAAAATTTGGTGTGTAAAATTAAATGGTGAAACTATAGAGGGTCTTTTGAAAAAAAAATTAATTGCAAAGAGGTGTTAAATGTAATTTTAAAAAATAAATGTTATTTTTTTATTATTTGGGATTAGGCCATAGTTCGCTTTCATCAAACAGTATGTTACAAGCAATAAAAATATTCTTTTGGATCTGTATATATAATTTTAAAGAATATAAATTTGTGGTATCTGGAATGGGGTTTATAGCATGGGGTTTATATTTTAAACCTTGAAGGTTCTTATAATTTTTCAGTTTTAGAAATGTGATAAAAAAAAAAGTAGGAAATAGTTGATTTAAATAATTGCTTAGTGTTGGTGCAAAGAGCATATTACTTATGTCAAGTATTAATGATTCTATCATAATAAATATAAATACTATCGAACTCTAAAGAAAAATCTAATCATCTTAGTCATCATAATATCTCTAAACACTCATATTATTTAGATGCCTATTAAATAATTTTAATTGAAAATTATTATTCAATATTGTACCACTTTTATTTTATTTTATTTTATTAATAATTTTTTAAAATAATTATAGTCTATTTGTTCATCTTAAAAAATAACAATGTATTATTTGCCCAACAATGCAGAATATATATATATAAACCGCGTCGCACACAATATCACGTTTTTTGATTTTTTTTTTATTTTTTTAATTTAAAAAATAAAACATTTCCTTATTTAAAATTGAATATATAGATATATCCCCTAAACACATTACAATA
>JBBMJZ010413115.1:1690829-1702822 GCA_037833815.1 Zingiber zerumbet | reverse complement strand
GGAAATGGAAATTCAGATGCAGTTGAAGTAACTGTTTATGATTATTTTGTGAGACATCGGAGAATGCAATTGAGTTACTCTGCTAATTTTCCTTGCTTGAATGTCGGAAAGCCAAAAAGACCAACATATGTGCCCCTTGAGGTTTGCAAGCTCATTCCACTTCACTTTAACCTTTATTTTATGCTGACAAATTTGGCAAACTATTCAGCTCTGCTCCTTAGTATCATTGCAAAGATATACCAAATCTCTGTCAACATTTCAAAGAGCTTCCCTCGTGGAAAAGTCAAGGCAAAAGCCTCGAGAACGAATGATTGTCCTCAGTGAGGTATGTGCCGATCTCTAAGATTGGTTTTGTTGGTATGACTTGTAGGCTCTTTTTTCATGCTTATTCTTGGATGATAGGCTTTGAGGAGCAATAATTATGATGCTGACCCATTGCTACATGCATGTGGCGTTAGCATTGCCACCACTTTTACTCAAGTAGAAGGTAGAGTATTGCAGCCTCCCCGGGTATGACTTTATGTTTTGTATTTATACTTTTACATGTTGATTTGAGGTTATTTATGTATGACATTTAAAGCAAATGCTGCAGCTCAGAGTTGGCAATGGAGAGGAATTTATGCCATCAAGGGGGAGATGGAATTTTAACCAAAAGGTGTGCTGTTTTGAAGATTGATACTTTTTTTGCTTTCAACAAGTTTATTCTTGTAGTTAAAATGTTTACTTCTTTCAGAAATTGATGGAGCCAGCTCGAATCACCCGATGGGCTGTTGTTAATTTCTCTGCTCGATGTGATGTTTCAAGCCTCATACGTGACATGCTCAAATGCGCAAATATGAAGGGCATTGTATGTTTTGGCATTAGTTTTCTTCCCATGGAGTTTTAAATGCTAACATTGTTTCTTTCTCAGTCAATGGAAGAACCTTTCCAGCATATTTTTGAGGAAAATCCTTCGATGAGAAGGGCACCACCTGTTGCCAGAGTGGAGGAAATGTTTCGGCAAGTTAAGCAGATTGATCCAAAGTTTCTCCTCTGCATTTTATCTGAGAGGAAGAATTCAGATATTTATGGTTTGTGTTTTTTCTGTCTTTATTGTATCAATATATATATTTGTGGTTAAGCATAATCCATGAATAGGTCCATGGAAGCTCAAATGTCTAACTGCTGATCCTGGAATTATTTCTCAATGTATCGCCCCTACAAGAGTGAATGACCAGTACCTTACCAATGTGCTGCTTAAAATCAATGCCAAGGTGCCATATGCTATCTGAGTGTCTAGTAATTTTACCCTCTTCTCTATCTGTTTCTAATATTTTATGTTTCCTACACAGATGGGTGGTATAAACTCTTACTTGTCACTTGAAAGATCATCAGCCATTCCTCTAGTCTCCGATACACCAACAATCATTTTGGGTATGGATGTTTCCCATGGATCTCCTGGGCATTCGGATATTCCTTCAATTGCTGCGGTATATTTAACAGGCTGCATTTCTACTGCTTTCCTTCTCTAATTATGTGTGTATAATGACTGTTTGCATTTGCTAACTAGTCTTCTTTTGCTATTTCTTACATGCCTATCCATTTTGTATGGTTTTAAGGTTGTAAGCTCAAGGCAATGGCCATCTATTTCTCGCTATAGAGCTTCTGTGCGAACACAATCTCCTAAGGTTGAAATGATAGACTCACTTTTTAAGCCTGTAATAGGGAATACAGGAAAGAAATATGACAGTGGCATAATTCGGTTTGTTAACGTTTCTAAATTATTTTTCTTTAGCTTCTTCACCGAATATTATTCTTCTTTTAAATGGAAGCCATTATCTATGATGTAGGGAGCTGATGGTCGATTTCTACATCAGTTCAGGAAAAAGAAAACCAGAAAACATTATCATTTTCAGGTAAACTCTGTTCTAGTTTCGAGTATTGGATTAATGCATATGGATCTTTTTTGTATCTTGATGGGGTGTGTTTTCCAATATGTTTGAGGTGTTTGTGATGAGTTCCTGATATATATTCAGGGATGGTGTTAGTGAATCACAGTTTACTCAAGTCCTCAACATTGAATTTGATCAAATTATTGAGGTATGTCAATGTATATATAATACATATGCTGATGTCAGTTGAATCCTGATTTTGTTCAAATTGGTGTTACTATCTATAGGCATGCAAGTTTCTTGATGAACAGTGGTCTCCAAAGTTTACATTGATAATTGCCCAGAAAAATCATCATACCAAGTTTTTCCTTCCAAACTCACCTGACAATGTCCAACCTGGTATGTATTTTATTATTGTTGGTCTTTAATTTTCTATTACTTTTTGAGCCTTTTACCTCCATCAAATTATAACTCTTGAATTTTAAATTTGCATATTTTTGGGATTGCAGGGACTGTTATCGATAACAAAATTTGTCATCCAAGGAACTATGACTTCTACATGTGTGCTCATGCCGGCATGATTGTAAGCTCTCTTTTCAACAGTTGAATTCAATATGCTAGAGCTATATGAGTAATTCAAGTTTTTCTTATATTGGTGTTTGCAATTCCACAGGGCACAACTCGGCCCACTCATTATCATGTGCTAATGGATGAGATTGGGTTTACTGTTGATTCCCTGCAGGAGCTTGTTCATTCCCTTTCTTATGTGTAAGTGTACATGTTTACGCGTAATTAATACTTTAGTTCTCCAATGTTTGATATATCGTAACTACGTCCAAATGTTCAGATATCAGAGGAGCACAACTGCGATATCTGTTGGTAAGCTGGGCATTTCTTTCTTGATTTGTGTAGTTTGTTGTATTGTTCCTTGCTATAATTATATCTATATATAATTTTTCTTTTGTGATGCAGTTGCACCCATCTGTTATGCTCACTTGGCTGCGGCACAAATTGGACAATTTGTGAAATTTGAAGATTTATCTGATTCGTCATCCAGCCAAGGTGGACAGCAGCATACCGCACCCGGAGCAATTCTAGTGCCGGAACTTCCTCGTTTAGATAAGAATGTTTCTAGTTCCATGTTCTTCTGCTGATCTTTGGACAATCTCATAGTCGTCTCTAGTAGATTTTGGGTGAATTCTTTTGACCATCACAAGACTAACTCGATTAGGTCCGCTTGGAACCTCTTAGTTTAACATTTGGCTATGCATTTTGGTCGACTTATGTAGTTGTAATCTGACAGATACCTTGTGCCCAACAGGAATGTCGTGTAGGCCATCTTCAATTTAGGTGTGATGTCTTCGATTTTCAAGTTGCTACGTGTTTTTTTTTTTGTTTTTTTGTTTTTAATCATTTTCAAGTTCAACTTGTAATTGGCGTTCCGAGATATTTGGAGACTCAAATCTATTTCTAGATTCGCCAGATCCAAGCGCCGCCGTCCGAGTCATCAACTCGCTGAGTCGGCGCGGCGAAGTCGGGCCGTACACGTTTCCTCACCGCCAGCCTCCACTACGGCGGACAGCCGACTCTGAGTGGCGGCGGTGCTCCTTGCCGGCCCGCGATCGGCATGTGTCAGGGTGCCACCGGAGTCCGAGCTGTCAGTACGCGGTGCGGATCTTGTCTGGGCCGGTGGTCCAGGACATGGAGAGGAGGTAGCGCATGGTCCATGCGACTGCAGTCGGGGCTGCGGCAGCGGCAGAGATCCTTACTGACTGGGGAGTTCTTGGGGTGGCGATGGTGGATCGGAGGGAGAAGGGACGGCCATTAATTAGCTTTGAAAGGAAGAGGAAACTTCTTGTGGAGCTTCAATGACAAAAAGCGAAATCGTTCATCCTAGCGTTCCAGTCGCATCCAACCCAAGGTCATCACAAGAGAAATAAATCATGATAGCCGAGAAAGCAAGTGCTAGGTGGGATGAGATACACAAGATCCAAAAATTTATGCCCTGATATCTCCATAATTCGACCCCATGTTCTGATGGATTTCTGGTGGAGCTTCAAGAAACAGAGTGGAGATGTTATACAACAGACAAGGCGGGAATTGTTTTTTTTAATATATATAAAAAAAGAAAATTATGTTTTTGGTCGTATAGCTTGTTATTTTTTAATTTTAAGCTTAGTCTAATAATTTGTAATATTATTTGTAATATTTTTTAATTTCAATTATTTTTTAAAATTAAAATGTTCCAACTATATAGGGGTGTAAAAATGAATCCGATCCGACGACTCAATCCAAGTCGATTCGAAAAAAATCAGGTTCGGGTTGGGTATTTTTGGGTTCGGGTTGGAGGGTTGGAGAGTTAAAAATTTTCGGATTGAGTTAGGTTCGGGTTGATCCGGGTTGACTTAAATATAGTGTTTTGTGAGTTTTTTTGGGGTTAAATCAAATTTTATTTTAAAAATTTGGATGTTTTATGTATATTAATATTATGTTTGTATGATAATGATGGAGTAGTGAAATAAAAGTGAAGAATTATAAGAAAAATAGTCAAAAAAATTATTTTGAATAAGATTTTCATGTTATATGGGTCAGGTTTGGGTTGATCGGGTTGGTTGGATTCGGATTCGAGTTTAGGTGTTTGGATTGAACTTGGGTTCGGATCGGATTTGGATTGAGTTAAAAAAAAAATTATTCGAATTGACACCCCTACAATTATGTACTTAAATTGATAAAAAAAAGTATGAGTTATATGACCGAAAGTAATTTAGTTTTTTTTAAAACTCATATTTTATTTGTTTCCAAAGTCTCCCTGTAATTTTACAATATCATTTTACATCAGTTTCCCACTTTTATAAGCGATCGGTTGTAGTAAATTAATGAACTATAAGGATACTTTTAAAACAACCGAACCATGAAAAGAGGTTAAATGCATTACTTTTCTAAAAAAGCCTTCTTGCTTTGATGATATCCATTAACTCCTTCTGTTACTGAAATATTTATAAAAGTTTAGTGTGTAAGCTAAAATGGTGAAAGTATAGAGGGTATTTGAAAAATGTTAAACAACGATGAGGTGTTAAATATAATTTTTTATTATTTGGGATTAGGTCATAGTTCGCATTCATCAAACAGTATGTTACAAGCAATAAGATTTGTCTTATAGTTTTACAGTTCTAGAAATGTGGAGAAAAAAAAGAGGAAATAGTTGATTTAAATAATTGCCTAG
Organism: Zingiber zerumbet; assembly: GCA_037833815.1. Classification (NCBI taxonomy): domain Eukaryota; kingdom Viridiplantae; phylum Streptophyta; class Magnoliopsida; order Zingiberales; family Zingiberaceae; genus Zingiber; species Zingiber zerumbet. The sequence continues at coordinate 1,697,728 of JBBMJZ010413115.1, read as the reverse complement.
TATCACCATTCTCACACCTATTAATGTATAATTTAAAGTGAAAATTATTATTAAATATTGTACAACTTTTATTTTTTAATATTTTTTAAAAATAATTCTTAAGTTTCACTGTTCATCTTAAAAAATAACAATATATATAGGTTAATTTAATTTGTCTATGATAGAAAAGTGATAAATTATATTTTAATTAATGGAGCCAAAATAAATCTTAAATGAATTCACACTAATTAAATTTATATTTATTGTCCTTTATTGCAGATATTTTATTGACTCAAGTCCACCCATCTTGTGAATTAAATCAAAGGCATTTAATACCACTTTCAGTGAAAGATTGGCAGCCGACAAGTAGTACAAAATTTTAGAGAATTAATCAATAAAAATGTCACAATTTTCTTCACATAATACAAAAGTAAACCAAATTATTTTTTTTAAAAAAAAATTATTGGTATTAGGTTGTCCCGACTCATCCTGTAGGTGACTAGATTGATCCTCTAGAATTTTTTTTATCAGTTTCAACGGTTAATAACTGTCTAATATTCTTATATTAATCGTCTATAAAACAAAATTTATTCATTAATTCATCATTACACCATTACACCATTGTGCGGATAAAAATCTTATTTATGACTTTGTTTCCTTTCTCCTAATTTGGGCACCGAGCTTGTCACGAGCTGATCATGATTCGACAAGAATCTAATTTACTAAAGCAAATCTATCTGTTAGATTTTGGAATAATCTCAAAATTTTGCCGTCCAGAATAAGAAATATCGAAAAGTCAAATGGTAAAATTTAAAAGGGAAAAAAAATATCTTTTAACTCTTTATATTTTTTATAAAGTAGTATTTTACCTCTTATATGTAAAAAATAATATTTAACTCTTTTGACCAAAAGTCAGATATGAGAAATATGAAAAATCTGATAAAAAAAATAATTGTATGCTTATCCTTTTTATTATTTTTCAATAATAATATTGAGAGGGAAAAATATATTGAATTGACCATTATATTTTTTTAAGTAAAAATCCTCATAAAATTCATATATACATTAGCATAAATAATAAAAAAATAGTAACTCTGAAAGTGATAATCAACCAAAAACTCATTCCATTACATTCACCAAATTAAAAAAATAAGAATTCTAAATTGATGAATCAAAATCAAATGAAGATAAAACAAAGTCTATTATTAAAAATCTCTTCCTTATCACACATACAATTAATAAACTAGAAGTGATTTTGGTTAATTAATTTAGAATTTTGGTTCTTTTTTATTTAGTAAGAATGGTAAAATAAATTTTTGACTGATTATCTCTTTCAGAGTTGTTGTTTTTTTATTATTCATGCCGGTATATATATGAATTTTGTGAGAGTTTTATCGAAGGATATAATGATAAATTTAATGTATTTTCTCTCTCTTAATGTTATTATCAAAAAATGATAAAAATGACAATAACTCAATATTTTTTATTCATTATATATATCACATTTTAGGATGAGAAGAAGATTTTTAATGATAAACTCTATTCTATTCTATCTTAGAATTTTGATTTTTGTTTTTTTTTTAAATTTCATAAGAATGGATGATAGAAAAGTTTTGACTGATTATCCTTTTTAAATGATATTATATATGAATTTTATTATGATTTTTACCGAATGGTACGATGATGAATTCAATATACTTTTCTCTCTTGAGATTATTATAAAAAAATGATAAAAAAAAAAAGTCAGGGCGCAATTGTCTCTTTTTTTTTTAAGACACTTTTGGTAAAAGGATATTAAATGTCATTGTTTTTTAAATAAAGGGTAAAATGCTACATGATAGAAAAAAAACACAGGGTTTAATGTATTTTTTCCAATTTTAAACAAACTCGAATTTGGCAAAAACGAGATGCAAATTTCTGTTTATGAATTTATAATTTTCATTTAAATTTTAAATTTTTTATAAGTGCTATTAGTTTTTTTTTAATCAATTTGATAAGATAAACTAAACCCAAACTGTGAGTTTTTTTTTTCAAAAAAAATCAACCTAAAATTGAGTTCTCCTAATAATGTTCAATCAAATTCCATGAATTCCTTTGTTATGTTCTACGAATAAATTAAAATTTATATAAATAAAAAATTAATTTTCGATCCATATAAAATATCTTATTAGAACGCTAACCTCCCATAGATCCTCTAGTCTTATGGATCATTTTATGGATTGATCTAGTTTGATAGACTCTATTACTTAAATAAATAAGGTTCATCATAATCCACTAATCACATCGATGGACCATCCTCTGATCTATAATTTACTATCATGATAAAATTTTCTTCCAATCAAATTATATGAATTCATTTATTATGTTAAAAATAGATTAAGTTAGTTTAATTGTGATCTAACACTTTGATCAAGTATGCAGGAGAAGTCCAACTAGGTCAAAGGGCCGACCGGATAGTTGGAACGCAGCCCAGACAGGTCGACGGGCTGACTAGATGTCTAGCACGAAGTCTAGCTAGGTCAACGGGTCGACCGGGTAGTTGACACGAAGTCTAGACAGGTCAACGGGCTGACCAAATGTTTGACACGAGGCCTAGCTAGGTCGACGGGTCGGTCGGATAGCTGGCATGAAGCTTAGACAGGTCGACAAGCTGACCGGATGTCTGACATGCAGTCCAGCTAGGTCGACGGACTGACCGGATAGTTGGCACAAAGTTCAGACGGGTCGACGGGCTGACCAGACGTCAGGCAGGTAAGTTAAGGTAAGTCACTAGAGGGGAGTGACTGTGAGGACGCGTTTCCGGGAAGGGAACGTAGGCGTCGATCCAACTTAGATCCATTTCAGAAACCTAAGTTGAGATCGTGACTAGATTCTAGTCTCGAGGAGACGGAATCTAATTACTACTATATTTGATTATAAATTGTGCTAACCTTTGTTTTATAAGGTAGTATAACTTATATTTACCCCGGACTAACGTTTTCTTGCAGGGAGAGAATTTGTTGGAAAATGGGGTTCGGGCGCCCGGAACAGATCCGAGCACCCGGAAGGGGTCCGGGCGCCCGGAGTGTAAATGTTATCCTCTCATCGCTTCGCCATCTTTAACTCTCTGGTTGGCTGGGCTACGTTAGAGTCCAAGCGTCCGAAAGGGATTTGGGCGCCCGGAGTCTCCTATATAAAGAGGGTGAGCCCTGAAGCAAAGAACAACTTACAGCAAGATCTTCCAACGCTTGCTCTACTATGTTGCGCTCCTGAGATGCTGCGAAGCTACTTCGATAACGTGTTGCCTTTTCTTTCTTTTACTATTGTTGGTATTTCTTTTCCAAAGTTCTTGTACTTTAACTTGTAATACCTTTATGAACTACTAGTGGATTGCCCAATGAAAGCACTCGACGAGTGTGGGCCTTGGAGTAGGAGTCGACGAAGGCTCCAAACCAAGTAAATTGGTTGTGTTAGCATTGTTCTGTTCTCACTTTTATCTTTCCACTGCGTACTCGATTTTCTATGATAATTTCTAGATTGCTATTCCCCCCCTCTCTAGCGAATTCCTCGATCCAACAAGTGGTATCAGAGTGGGTATCGCTATGATTTGGTGCAACCATCAATCACGCAAAGGGAATCTTTTTTTTTTTTTTAAAAATAGATATCATTTTTTCTTAAAATATATTCTTACACTTTTCATTTTTTCCCTCCAAAAATATTTTTGAAAATTTTATTTTCATTTTTTCACCGTTGATTAATATTAGAAAAATATCACATTTACCAAAATTTAAAATAATATTTGTTATTAATATTTTTTTGAAATTAGTGAAATATTATTTTTTTTCCAGCACTGCTAATCCAAGACCAAGTATTTGCACCATTTTTTAGTTTTCTATCTTCAGTGTTCCATGTCTCTTCAAGAAGGACGAAGTATCCACAAACCACCACCATACGATCAAGAAGATTTCAACTACTAGAGGTGATCAATGGAATGGTTCTTAGGAAGCCTAGATTTCGATAATGTGTTGATATTGAAAAGCCTTCTTGGGATTCAGAATTAAATGAAAATGTAAGTAAGCAAGATCATCTTCTTCCATACCTCTATTTTTCTGATGATTAGTAGTCGAAATTGTTGGGTTTGCTGCTACTGGCAAGGTACCTCCAGTATTTGCTTGTTGTTACTATTGTAATTCCTTTTGTACCCTTGCATTGATGAGCAACTCCAAATCTTCTCAAGTTAAGGTAATGATATTGAGTTTTCCAACGTCCTCCATCACGTAGTCTCAAATTCAAGTGAAGATTCCCACAAATGGCGTCAAATTTGATCCTGTCTGAAAGCTGCGAGATGAAGCGTTGGGCACGGTTTGTAAGTGATGACTATGAGGAAGAAGAATAATAACAGATCTGAGAAAACCAGAGCAGATCTGGAAGAACACCAATGAAGAATTTTTCTATATGCTCGGTCGGGATTTGTCTGCCGAATGTATGGTAACACTTCTGCTTGATCGGTCTTCTCTCGGTCAACCATATGTCACACAAGGTTAAGTGTCGTCTTGAGCAGCCTATTACACTTGGCCGAGCTTTGCCTGCTGGGCATATAACTGTGCTTTCATCCTATTATATCTATCTTCCTTTCCTTATCCTTTTGTCCCCTCTTCTTCTTACCACAAAGAATCCACTTATCATAACCCGTATCAACGAAGATTGGTAATTTTTTAACTCTTACAATAATTTTTTATCTATATCAAATTATTTCATTATTTGTAATCATGTTTTTTCAGACCAAGGAGATCGGGAAGGAGCCCTCTCACCCGCACTTTTAGGAAAAATGATAAGACTTGGAGTGGGGTGAGAGCAAAAGTAGTAAAGGTTGGAATTATTATTTATTTGATATTAATATATGATTTAGATTTTCGTAGTTAAGTATCTTCGCTATCTTAATATTATATGTGTTTCTATTATATCTAATCAATATCTTATGTCTTTTAAAAAATAGGAAAAATATGAAGAACTCGAGCTAGCCCAAACATGCTCACAAGCTAGCGGTGTCGATAGTCAGGGGTCTGAGGACTCTGTTGGCAATAATTTGAGTTTATGGTTGGAGGACAATGGAGGACCAAAAGGGGGAAGGATATTGGGGATGAGTTCCTTAAGCAAAACCCAAAGAATAGTTGGAACATCTTCCTCCTCACCAGCACTTACGACCCAAGTAAATAACTTGACTGAAGAGGTTAGCAATCTGAAGGAAATATTATCACAAAGACAACTAGAAATAGCACAAAGAGACCTAGAAAGGGCGCAAATGGAGCAAGATATGAGAGAGTTGCGCCGACAACAAGATTTTATCATGCGACACCTTCAGTTGAGCTCCGCTCTAAGTCAGATTCCTCCGCATGACGATGATGATGATGGCGATGATGATAATGATGATGGTGGTGATGGTTGTTCATGATTTAATTATGCATGATGATTATTTGTCTCATAATTAGTGTTTTAAACATTAATCCATGGCTTGTTAACTTTTCTAATTTTTATTTTAATTAATATTGTTAATTTATTTTTAACAGGGTTGGTGAGGCAAAATATATGTCGGAGAAAAAAGTAAGTATTAAGTAACACACCCTTAGTTGAACATGTTATACTTTTAATTTTATTTATTTATTTATTTATCAGTTGCATTTGAAAAGTTAAATAAGGGTATCATTTTTTTTATAAATTTGTTGAAATTTGCTACTACTGCATTATTAGTTCAAATTCCAAATTATGATTAGAGTTTGCCTAGCAACCAAGTAACCCTGAGTACTAAAAGACTAGTATCAACTAATTGATCTTAACTAGTTTGTGTTTTCTTCATTTGAGATATTTTCATATGATACTCATGCTCTCCATGTCAAATGGAAATAGGATATTTGTAGCTTTTGTTTGATATGGTGAAATATGTTGTATCATAACAATTTGATGTGGTAAAATAGGTTGTATCATTTTTAGGATACTTGTAGTTAGCTTCAAGGTACTTCTTATAATTTAATTTATCATTGCTATGAAATGGATGATTTATACTAGCTTCAAGGTGCTTCTTACTATTTAATTTACCATTGCTATAAAATCTTGATTAATGCTCTCATTATTTTTTTGATTAAATAATTATGAGTCATTTTGGTATTAATTGTACAAGAATTTTTATTTTCTCATTGCAAAGTTATCTTATTGTCTAATTATGGGTTGTTATAAATGCTACCATACTTTCTTCTTCCAATTTAAAAGGGAGTACATGATATTGGTAAACTTATGAATGTTAAGTAGATTATGCTCCTACATTTTTTGCTCGATTCTCTTTGTTTCCCTTGGTTCTAGTTTATTTATCATCATAGGTTGTCACTTTAGCATCTTAAATTACTACTCTATAGAGTGAGTCCTTACCATTATTGCAATGAATCTGCCTACATAAATAGGGCCTTTATTTGAATGTTTATAGAATTTTAGAGTTATGTTTTGTTTCCTATACCAATCTAAGTACATTGAAGCTATAATTCAGTTATTTTCCTTTTGTTTCACTTCTCAATATAATTTGTTAGTATTAGCTCTAGTACCAATTATGAGATGATTGTAAAGGGCACATTATTGTATCATATTCCATTATAAATAAAAGGCAAAGTTGATTGTTATATTTATTTTAGTTCAGTGCTGATTGAATAAATATAATAATGTCCTTGAGTAGTAGGTTCTTATATACATCATATCAGTTGATTGAATTGATAGTGAGATATTGTAGATATACATAGAACACTACTCTTAACTATTCCTAGTCACGCATTAATATACAAGGATAATATTAATGCGTTGAGACTAGCATGTAGGTCAACAGATGACTTAATCTCACAAGTCATGGATATGAGATATCAGGTTGACACATGGGTATATATTAGAGAATATATACTGAA
>JBBMJZ010413115.1:1592999-1606260 GCA_037833815.1 Zingiber zerumbet | reverse complement strand
CGTCAAAGCGCGATCTGGTCAAAAGTCATGTCTGGGCGCCCGGACCAATAAAGTCAACACCGTTGACTTTTGGTCCGAGCGCTCTGCTCCGGTGTTGCTCGCCTCGATCTGAGTCTTTTCCACTCCGGCTCCGCTCGCTTGGGTGATCTCGTTCATCCGGAAAAGGAATCACCCGAACCCAACTTCCGGTCTTCTCGAACAGGCTTCCGCTCTGGCTTCTTGTCCCTCAGAATCGTTGCATGCTTCTTTCACGTCCGCTAGCGTATTCATCCGCAGTCTTCGTCCCTCGCTCGCACCCCGTGCCGACCTTCTCGCTAGCTGCGTCTCTTGCTCCCCGAGCAATCTTCCGCTCCGGCTTCTTGTCCCTCGGAACCACCGCACGTTTCCTTCTCATCCGTCGGTGTACTCTTCCGCAGCGCCTTGTCCCTTGGACGCACCGCGTGCCATCATTCTCGTTAGCCGTGTCTTCCACTCGACTACCCCTGCTCGGCTGCTCCTAAGCTCCTGCACACTTAGACACAAGATTAAAATACACAGGACCTAACTTAACTTGTTGATCACACCAAAACAACCTTCGGGTTCCAACAGTTGTAGCATTTCTTGCATCACCTTGGAGACCAATTGATTGATATTTTCCCGTGTGACGATTATTGCTTCGCCACAACTTCTCTCTGTGCGGAGCCATGATTGTCAGTAGTTCTTCTAGTGCTAACCATCACAGAGTCTTGGCTTAATTTTTCCAAAGATGATGTCAATTTGTTTCGGTCAAATACCATGAATAGTCAAGCCACAGGTCAATGAACGGGCCGACATTCATGTTCTCTGGAGATCGCTAGTAAGACGAATGAAAATATCTGAAAAGCACTTCAAAAGAAGGTTAGAATGATGTCAAGATGGATCTCGGCAAGCCACTCCAATGCTCAAGTTAGAGTTTTTTTAGGAAGGTGGATTGTCCAAGGAGAAGTAGGGTTCTCGTGCACTCGTACCTATGTTTGCAAAAGTGGGCAACCTTTTAAAGAGGTGATTAAAATGTGCATGTTCTCCCGGATGTGCGCTTTTGTTTACCATGTGTTTTGTGATGCTTGCTATCATTCTCCACTTCTTCCGGGAGAAACAATCTCATTAATGAGGTGATTACATCACCTCCTTATCCACATGCCCTCTCCCTCGTATTTTCAGCGGGCCTCGTAGGATGTGGGCATGATCCTAGGATGGATGAGGAGAGGAGGTTGACGTTGAGTGACTTTAAGAATAGTTGAAGTCGACGAATGAGGTTGAGTCGGAGTCACAGTCAACAACTGAGGCCACGTTGGGGACGACGTTGGCTTCTGAGGCCGAGTAGAATATGATATCAACAACTGAGGCTGAGTCAAGTATGATATCAGCAACTGAGACCGAGTTGGAGACGAGCTCGACGACTGTGACCGAGTTGGAAGTGAGGTCGGAAAGGAGGTCAGCTTTTGATGCTGAGTCAAGGATGATATCGGCGGTTTAGGCCGAGTCGGAGATCAGCTCAGCGACTGTGATTGAGTCGGAGATGAGGTCGACGTCTAATGTTGAGTTGAGGATGAGATCGATAGTTGAGGCCGAGTCATAATAACTATATTGTCCCCTTACAAACTTATTTCCTTGAAATGAGGGCACCGAGTAGGTTCAATCAAACCCGAGTCATTTCTAAGTCAAATCTGATTTCCTTTGAATCATGTCTGACCCGTCTTAACTTTGATTGACATTTCAACACGACTTTTAACCACATGAAACCCATGGGCTGCATACTTCCGCCACATCAGTCACCATGCCATGCTTTTGTTGTTCTGTTTCAAGCTTAACATTCTCTTAGACCTGGTCGGCGTATGAATACTTTTTGAGATTTATAGTCTCTTTAGTATAAGCTTTTCAAGCTATTCGATCTCAGCTCCCCAATTCCTGAATCTCTCAACTCTCTGCTTTTCAAACTCTCCAGTCCGCATTAATATGCATATATTTTTCTTCTAATTAATAATGCAGCACCATACATGCATTTTTCTTTCAATATATGCATCTATTTTTCTGTATGTACGAGTACTTTTAGTTAAAAGGTGAGTATTTCTATTCTATTTTTAATCGACATTTTATTGAATCATACACCTTCCTTATCCGACCAGTAAAACAGGTTGGAGGGTTCATATGGTCAGTTTCCCTCGATGCCTTTTTGTTCTACGTTAAAATTGAAACGACTTTATAATAAAATTATATAAGATTAGAATTTTTGTTTTTTTTTTTAAAAAAAAAACTCACAGCAAGGTTAGAGAGTATGATAAGACTCAAGAGGCTCCTAGAATTTAGTTAATTCTGATTTGAATGCTATAGTTATTTGTGAGTTTTGATCATAATTCACTAATGAGTATTTAATAAATTTTGATAAAAAAAAACCTCAAGTCCTTAACCACATTCTAATCAATTTAAATCAGGATTGTAACCGTGCACCTAATTGTATCATGCTCTTTAATCTTGATTTCTCATCCATGTTGTCAAGTTTAACAAATTTTGGCTTTTTTGAGGAAAGAAATAATACTTTTAAAATCTTATAAAATGTGATTTATTTTTTGGGATTTTAAATGTGCTTTGTTGGTTCAAGACTTCAAGTGGGTCGGATAAGTATGTATATAAGTAGAGATATTTTAGGAAAAGAGATACACAACTGATAAATATTTAATAAAATAAATTGAAAATGAATAACTATACACGATTAAAATTATCTTTAAAATGCTAAAATTATTATAAAAAGATCAAAATCACTTTAAGGTACGTTTGGTTCAAGTCGTCATATTATTTGATTCAACCTAGGTAATACAATAAAAATTTATTTGTTTGAAGGTTTAATGAATATCCTAGTTTAATATTTTACTGTATTATCCTTAGTTACAAAATCAACTATACTTGTTATTATTATTATTATTATTATTATTTAACTTTATGTTTTTTTTTATGTTTTTTACTTTTTTTTTTAATTTTTTAAGTTTTTAATTTTAATTTTTTTTACATTTTTTAATTTTTTAATTTTAAATTTTTCATTTTAAAAATTAAAATTTTTAAAAATTTTAATATTTTCCATTTTTTATTTTTTTTAAATTTTTTAAATTGTTTATTTTTTTTTATTTATTTTTTTTAAAAATTATTTTATTTTAAATTTTTTTTTATTTTTTTTAAAAAATTAATGTTTTTGTAAATTTTTCTTTTTTTTCACATTTTTTCTTATCAGAAGGTAGTTTTGGTAAAAAAAATTCGTTAACCCCGGAATCAAGAAAAATCTTAATTTTCTAAGGTTTTCCGATTCCGGGTTGCATGACCCTTTTGCAAACGTGTCGGGCATCGAACATTACTCGGGAATCATTGATTACCTAAATCAAACAGGGTTTTTGTTTATAACATTGAATGGATAACCAAGGTTATCAAGGATAACCAGGGGCGGAGCCACCCTTGGGCTAGGGTGGGCTCCAGCCCCACTCATTTTTTAAAATTTATAAATAAAATTTTATTTTAGCCTCATCCCATTTTATTTTAGCTCATATGGTTTATTGTAATTTTATTTCAGTCTTTATTTCTCCCTATTAAATTGTCAAAAATTTTAATTAAACTTAAATTTCCCCTTATTTGTTGCTTCACCTCCCTATGTGTGCTGCTCTATCTACCGCACGAGCAACCAGTGTCGCCGCCTTCCTTGTCCCTTCTCGCATGCGTATAGCCGCGACTTGATTAGCACAACCGTGGCAAACCTTTTCCTTATTAGTGCGCTATATCTGTGGGATACTGTCGCAACCACAGCTAGCCGTGACCGCTACCTTCCTCCCTGACCACCACGACATTACATTCATTGCTATCCTCATTGATAGTTTTGTCATTACTGCTCTCCCAGCCACAAGCGACGTCAACTTCACCCTGTCATTATGACTCAGCCACAACTATCATCGCAGCCCCAGATAATTTTAAATCTTCACTACGCCCCTAAGGATAATCCCAAATCAAACAGACCCTAAAGGCTATATTGTTAGCAGTTAGTTAATGTTTGTTAAAATAACTTTATAATAATTTTGATTAAATTTAAACTATATATATTTGACCCAGTTGAATTGTTTAATATATATATACTTTGTAATAATTACTTTGACTTCTGCATTAACGTTAAAATAAAGATATTTTTATATATTTCACAATTGACCTAAAAATGAACCAAACTCTCCTAAATTAATATATGATATCAACTAAAATAATAATAAAAATAAAAAATATTTTCAAATAAAAAAGTGATATTCTGGCATTTTAAAAAAATAGGACGTCTTTTGATAATTTTAATAATTAAGGGCCACCTTTCAATTTTTCCAAAAATATACACTTGCTAGAAAGAAAAATAAATATCTTTCTCTCAATTCGCTAGTCAAATTAACTACCAATTTCATAATCACAATTTACCAATGGAGATACTTATTTTTTGAGAAATTATAAAGAACGCACCAAACATTATTTTTTTATGGGGGTAAATTAAGAGTACGAATTACACTGAACCAAGTTGACTTGTGTGCGAGCACGATCTGTGCACATGAATGCCGAAACGGTCGGGGCAAAATTTGCCCAAGTGGTAGATCTTTTACTGCTGTGAAACAGATGTATTAAATTCGACATTAATGCAGAATAAAACTGACCGAGTAATAATGAGTTAAACGATGGTCGTTTCACTGCTTGACTAATAATGACCATTAAGATCATTCACTCTGGCCATTGATCCGAGCTCCTATATAAGGAAGCTCCGATCATAGGCAAAGGACGAACACACAACAAGTAAAACAAAGTCTCTTCATTTTTCTTCCTCCTCCTCTGTCGTGAAGCTCCTGCTTGACGGAGCCCCCGTGATAGCAATCGGGTGCCACTCAGTTTGCCGTGACCACCAGTGCTTGGTGAAGTTCACAGTCAACCATTGTATCTTGGGAAATAGATGACCCTTATAAGCCTCGAAGCACAGTCGAAGGTGGGACGAATCTGTTTCAAGGAAACTATGACTCGCAGGGCTCGGTCAGCTCGCCCGGTCGGTTTCTTCGTCTGACCAACAAACTTCTCTGCTCGCTTTACCTATCGCTATGCCCAACCTGCCGCTACGCCAGACCTGTCTGCTTCGACTGATTTGCCGCTTGGCCTGTCTATTGCCCAACCTGCCTCTCACCAGACCTGTCTGCTTCGACCGGTTTGCCGCCTGGCTTGTCTGCTGCTTGACCTGCCTCTCACCAGACCTGTTTGCCCGACCTATCTACTTTGACCGTCTGCCGCTTGGCCTGTTTGCTGCCCGACCTGCCTCTCGCCAAACCTGTCTGCCCGACCTGTCTGCTTCGCTTGGTCTGTCTGCTCGACCCGACCGACCTCTCTGACAACCTGCCCTGTTTGCCTGACTGGCCTATCTGCTCGACCCGACCGACCTCTCTAACAACCAGACCTGTTTGCCTGGCTAGCCTATCTGCTTCACTCGGTCTGTCTGCTTGACCTGGTCGGCCTATCCCTCGGTAAAAAAATAAAAAATTATTTTTTACTTTTTTTTAACGTACTTATTTTTATTTTTATTTTAAAGCAAATAAAAAAATATAGACGGATAATCACAACCTATAAATCTAATTTTATTATAGGACTTACTATACCACATAGGGATGTAAATGAACCAAACGGTTTGCGAGTTATTCGGAGTTCAGTTCGGTAAAAAGCTCGTTGGAGTTCGTTTGTTTATCTTATCGAGACGAGATCGAGCTCGATTTCGAGCTCGACAGTTTTATCGATCCGAGCTCGAGCTTAAAGATATTCGGTTCGTGAGTTCGCGAACATGTTCATTTGTAGGCTCACGAGCCTTAAAACTAGCCTTAAATCGAGCTTTAAAATGAGTTAAAAAATAAATTCTAAAACGAACCTTAAAATGAGCTTTAAAACGAGTAAAAAAAATGAGCTCTAAAATGAGTCTGAAAACAAGCCTGAGCTCGCTTAACAAATTATACTTGTTAACTATGATAATCGAGCTAATAACAAGCCGAGCTCAAACTATTCGCGAACTTAATAATTCCAAACGAGCCGAGCTCGAGCCTTGTAATAAAAGTTCGATTCGAACTCGAGCTAAGTTCGAGCCCGAATATAACTTAAACGAGCCGAATTCGAACTTAATACTATTCAGCTTAGTTTGACTCCTTTACCTTCCTAATACCACATTAAAATTAAAAACCTCACCATTTTTATAAATCTCTCCCTACCATCTACAATCATAAATTCCAAAAATAAAAATAAAAATTATATTGGCCCACTAATTCATACATTGTTGTATTTATTATTTTTATTTATAATATTCATTTTTTAAAAAAAATAAAATAAAAAAAAACAAAGGGCTGACAACCATTATTCTGAATCTAGCCTAGATCTTTGGTCCTTTTTACAGATCAAAGAAAAAGCCACTTGTATATATTAGTAGAAAGTCATGACCTCCACTTGTAAAATAGATGGGGGTCATGGCTATCCACTAATATATATAAGTGGTCCTCCCTTAATCCATAAATAGTGAACAAAAAAATCTGCCCTATTCTGAACTAGCATCTAAAATTAGATGTTAAGATTCTTGGGTTTACAAAACTCACAACAACTATAATTATAGTTTATTAGAACTTCTTAAGTTTTTTAAATCTAGCATTGCAATGGCCACCACAATGGACATAAATTTAAAATAAAATTAAGCTATTTAGAATTATCAATAATTTTTTTACGAAAACGTATTTACCGACTTAAAAGTTATTTTTTTTTAAAAATATGAATAAATTGAGGATGTGATTAAAATAAAACATATTTTAAAAGATTTTTTTTTTTTTACTTTTCATCAACGTTCGTTTGTATTTTTAAATTTTGTATTTTTTTTATTAAAACTCTAAAAATAAAAATCTAGATAACTTTAGTGACTATTATGAGTTTAATGATATCGATTTTTTTTTAAAATTGAGCTCTTTAAAATTATTAAATGATTTTGATTAAAATTCATTAATTAACTAAAAAACTTATTTTTAAAAAAAAATATAAATAAATTAAGAAGATTATTTAGAACGAACAATATTAATTTACATAATTTCAAAATTTTAAAGTCATCAATGGCCTTGTATGAAAGTTTGTATCTTTGATTGGATTAGATTTGATTTAGACCGATTTAAATAAGATAAAAAATAGTTTTTTTTTTAATTTTAATTTAAACTAAAATAGATTAAGAAAATATTCTAGAAATAAATGTTACTTTGAGTAAAATCTCCCCTTTAATAATTCTTAGGTTTTTTTTTTCTGAAATCGTTTTTATAAAATGCTTTTAGTTTTTAAATAATAATAATAATAATAATAATAATAATAATAATTTTATTCTAGCGGCCTGATCCGACGACTAAGTTGACGTCGCCGTTACGAGCCGTCACTGTTCCGTTGGTTACATGTAACGGGATGGCCCCCAACGTTACTCGCTTAAGTTTTCCCTCCCTAACGACGTTTACCTCCCGTCCCGTTCGGATCTGAACACCCCTAACCCTAACGCCGCTGCCGCCTCCTCGATGGCATATTGCGACGATGACTTCGCCCTCCTCAGTGACGAAGCGCAGTCGCAGCCACAGCCGCCGTTCGCCACCCACCGCTACGTCTCCTCCAAGCCCCCGGTCGTCACCCACCACCACCACCATCACCACCTCGCTTCCATCCCGATCCCCATAGACAAGCAGGCGGTCGTCGACGGCTCTAGCGTCGATGAACATGAGGGATACGGTGAGGCCTTCGCCCAGACGGACGTCTCTCACCACTGCTTCCCCGACAACGCCACCGACCCGTTCGCGCCTCAGCAGCATCCTGCCGCGGAGGAAGTCGATGGCGACGAGGATGGAGGAGCCGAGAATAACCCAGAACACAAGGGGGCTTCGATATCTGCTTCCCACCGCAATCTACACCAGCAGCAGCAGATGCCACATCATATCCTGCCCAAGCGTAAGGATCGCGACGCCTTGAGCGACGGCGAATCGCCTTACTGCCACAATATCAACGCAGCTGCGAATAAGAAGTCGAAGTCAATGCCATCGTCGGGAGACTACCGGAAGGATCGAGAGGAATGGAGCGACACGGCCATCGGCTCCCTCCTCGACGCCTACGCGGAGAAGTTCGTGCAGCTCAGCCGGGGTAACCTGCGGGGAAGGGACTGGGAAGACGTAGCCAGTATTGTTAGCGAGCGTTGCAACAGGCAGAAGGCTGCAAAGAGCGTGGAGCAATGCAAGAACAAAATTGACAACCTCAAGAAGCGATACAAGGTCGAGTGTCAGCGGCTCAGCAGCAGTGGCCTCCCTGGTAGCCACTGGACATGGTTTAAAAAGATGGAGCAGCTCGTTGGCTCATCATCCTCGTCAAAGGCTGTTATCGACGATGATAAATCCGTTTCTCTTTGTGGTCCTGCAACAATCTCGAAACCCATGAAAAGGTCTCTTTTTTTTTTTTCTTGCGCGAACTTCATCCTTCATAAATGCCTCTGTCAAAAGAGCTTGTCAAGGACTGAACCATTTCTCTTTGTTTGAACTTGCTTCTAGTAGTTTGGTATCTTGATTTTGGGAATTTCTTAAATTGTTCTACAAAATGATCAGGTGTAGTTCTTAGCTTGAGTGACTGATGTCTAATTCCAAAAGGGGGCTGTAGGTTCTTTGACCCGTTTAGTATTTGTTAGAAGTTTTTTTTTCCAGGTATATTGTCTGTATTAGATGTAAACTTGATTAAGGTTTTGATGGATCTTTGGAGTAAAATAACCATGGAGAGTGGAATTAAAAATATGGTATAGCATTGAAGAAGATAAGCTAGTGAATCTTGTTGTTCTTGATTTATGATGGTGTGGGCCTTTTCCTATCAGCTTAACTTATGTTGCTCATCATTACTGGAGTTTAACAAATGTAATGAATGCAAGGTATGGTTTGCAAGTATTGCTGCCATCGACCCTATACTTTTCCCTAACTTTGTCAATAAGATTCACAGAAAGTAAATTCAACCATCATCACTATATGCTGATACTATTAGTATTGGTTCAGTTTGCAAATTCTTTTAGACAATACCTTTGAGAATTTACAAACCTATCTCACTCTGCAAAAGATGTACAATAGCTACTTGGTGCTGATTCATGGTGACAATATACCTTTTATGTTTCAAATTGTATATAAAATGGTATCTATGCCCTTAATGTTGGTGTTCCGAGCCAAAAGAATAGTATTGGCTGATTAGATAGTCACTTTCTTAACAACATTATTTATCATGGGAGTGGCATTATAAATCGTCTTGCTTTAATGTTCTAAGCTTTCTTTTTGTTTTAATGATAAGCATAAACTCCGATAATCTTTTTTCTCAATGCTAATAAATATGCCTTTATTTTTTGCTTATCAACATTTGTGTTTCCTTGTTTCTTACTATTCAATGCCTATTTTGTACTTCTAACTTTATTTTTTGCTTATCAACATTCTTGCGCACCATAAATTGTTATTATCTTTATGATTTTATTGATATATGACACCAGCTCCACTTCTGATAAGATAACAGGGTATCATTTAAATTAATTTTTTCACATCAAATTTGATGCAAAAAATGGTAAAGAGAATGACCTTTCTCCTTGGCAGAGAGTTTCTCCTAACTATAATTTAATTGTCATGGATTCTTACTGATTGATACTCTATAGAAGCAGGAGATTTTGGATGCTTGTAAATTTTGATGCTTACTGAAGATGATAATCACATTTCCAGATGTCCTGTTAGTGTAACTGGACCTGTGAGTGTAAATAACAATTCAAATATGAAAGTATTGCCAAGCCCACGGTGGAAGAGAGTTATCTTAAAGATTAGTGGCATGGCATTATCTGGAGGTACTCAGAATGTCGACCCTAAGGTAGACTTTTTTGTAAGCAATATTGCATAGCATACAATGTATCCTAATGTTGTCAGTGTGATGCATATGCATTTTTCAGATAGTGATGCTAATCGCCAAGGAAATCGCAATTGCTAATGGTTCTGGCTTGGAGGTATTAATTAATTCATATCCGATCTTCTTGGAAATTGAGTCTATCTTCTTTCACCAGTAATAGTGAGTGCTCACTTGTGGCACTTATCAGGTGGCCGTCGTTGTTGGAGGTCGAAATTTCTTTTGTGGTGATACTTGGATGGCTGCAACTGGAGTTGATAGGGCCACAACGTTTCAGATAAGGTGTCCCTTTGTTTGTGAAAAAGCTTTTTCAGTTATTTTTTAACAGAATTACATTACACAATAAGATTGGAAGGGGTGATTGGTTATGAAAGGTTGTGCAATTAAAAAGTTTGACATCATTCTGAAGTTCCACTCGGCGGAAATATGCCTGAATGAGTAAAGTCCTGGAAACCAATCCAATGCTAAATCAAATATTGGAGGCCTACCTACTGAAATGAAGTTTTGTATTTCATTTAATAAATGCAGTAATACAAGCCATTGTGTTCAGACTAGCACATTGAATCACCTGAGCTTTGGGTTTTCTCAACTAATGACATCATCTTTAGATAAAAAAACAAAGGTTGATATGTTACTAGAAGATGAAGATGAAGATGGGCCTGTTTTAAAGTTGTTCCTTAGTTTTTCTCTTTAGAGTTCAAGTCCACCTTAAGAAGATTGGTCAACGCCTGAGTTGGTTGCATAATCACAACAGTTATATCTATACAACTTCTTGTGGTGAATGTCTGTTTATTTCACTAGTGTTAATCGATTTCATAAAACCCTTTATACCTAAGAATGCTAATTTTCTTTTAGGGAAACCCTTTTGTTTTATCTGTCATTGTTCATTACCCGATTTATAGGTCTTCTAAGAATGAATCGTTGAATCTAAGTTATTTCCATGTTCTGATATTGAGTTATTCATGCATCTACTTTAAGGTTCACTTGGACAATCTCTCTACCATCATTAAGCAATATTAGTCCCAACTATCAACTATTATCTTACTAGATTTTGATGTGATTCATTTAAATTTTGATTAAAGTATTATTCTAGGGAGAATTGTCTTGATCCCTCACTTGAGATTCATTTTCAATGTCCTCATGTCTCCTATATACATGAAGTTGCCTGCTTATCTATCCCTTTGTCATTTTGTTTTGCTGAATATATTTTGTGTGGTATGGCAGAATGATGGCATCATTGATGAATTCTATAATGCTCCAAGCCTCTCTAGAGAAGATTGGTATCGAGGCACGCTTACATTCTACCTTAATGATGCAAGATATTGCCGAACCGTATATACGACGACGTGCTATTCGTCATCTTGAAAAAGGCAAAGTTGTTATTTTTGGAGGAGCTGGTGCTGAGACAGGAAATCCACTCATTAGCACTGATACAGCAGCTGTCTTGAAGGCCTCTGAGAGTATGTTTGCATAATCACAATCTTGATGTAAATTACCATTCGTACCCAAATGGAATTTCTGTTTGTTCCTTGACTGATATAGAACCACATAGTTTTACCTTTTGTTTTTTTATTGTGACCATATATAATCATTAAATTCCCATGTTTTCTTTCCAATATTATGTTGTTTGTTTTGGGGCATTTTACTAGGAATCTAAAACTTGTAATATACTACAGTTCATGCAGATGCCGTCCTCAAAGGCATTCCTACAGATGAGTTCTACAATTTTCATTCAACAAACAGCAGTGGCAGTTCATTTGAGCACATTTCCTTCAGAGAATTCATGTCGAGAGGGTTCACTGCAGTGGACATAGTTGCACTAAATTTTTGCGAAGAGAACAACATTCCTGGTTTGTGGATCGCATGCCATTTTTCTCATTTTCTTTTGGTATAACTATGCAGCTTAGCTTCCATTATGGATCCATTTGCAGTTATTCTCTTTAGTTTATCAGAGCCAGGCAATCTGTCAAAGGCATTTTGTGGAGACCAAGTAGGTATACTGATCGACCAATCAGGGAGGATTAACGGATAATGTGTTGCCTCCCCAAGGTAGTGAACTGAAATACTTGTTTGGAGCTGCATGCATACAAGGCCTTTTGCGAGTGTAGAAGCTGGTATCGTCTATGGATACAATGATTCTTGATTTATGGTGAATTTCGGAATACAAAACCAGCTCCACTTCATATGTGATCCATGTTGATGGTTTCTATGACAGTTTTTGTTGTTTATTGTAGCTGTATATTATTTGGATGCATTGCGCGAGTGATTTCAAAGGAGATCCTAAGAATAGATCTACCTTACTGGGTTGTGGATAGGTTGGGACATTATTCTTCCTTGTGCATATATGTATTATTTGCATTGCTCTACAATTGAATTTTAAATAATTTTTCATTCGAGCACAATGAACATGACTCCTTTTATGAAGTTGCTTATGTTTGATTGCTTCTCATTATCAAAGGAAAATTATGTGTGGGTACGGCAGTGTTATTTGTAAAAGGTTAGATGTTTGTAATGCGCAACTTTATATTAAACTGTTAACTCGACTTTTTGTGTGTGTTTATTTGTGAAAGGATAGTTATTTAAAATGTAAAGACTTACATGTGTGTTATTTTGTAGAAGGATGGTTGGTTGTAGTATACAAGACTAATATTAGACAATGACACTGAATAGCAGAAAGTGTGCAATTTCATATTACACACTTAACATTTTTTTTTTTTTAATGTTATTTATAAAAAGGATAGTTGTTTGTGATGTAAAGCCTAACATTAGCACTAAATAGGAGAAAATGTGCAATTGCATATTAAACCGTTAACTTTTGTCATTTTAGAAACAAAATGATTTTTTTTTTAAATTAGAGCAATGATATAAGAAAAATCTTTTAAAAAATACTTAGTGATAGTCACGTAGATTTATGATCCATTTTTTTTTTTTTTTTTGTGAGCTTCGTCATATTATAGGTCTATGCTTAAGTATTTTTTTAGATTATTTTTATGTGCGTATCATTTTTTATGGTTAAGGGTCTGATTATTTAGATAGGATATATATAAAAAAAAATAAGAAGGTGGGCCTTGATTCAATGGTAAAATTATTACCATATAACTAAAAGATCATCAGATTACTTTTTTTATATAAAGAAAAAGATAAAAAAAAATACATAAATGATGAAACTTTACATAGGTGATGCAAATTTAAAAGAAGGTTTATGATTCTCGAAGGGATCAGTCATCACACTCTAAATGTCGACCCCTGATTAGTTATTTCGACACGTGTCAACCTAGTAGCGTCCTAACATGCACACTCC
>JBBMJZ010413115.1:1536308-1550887 GCA_037833815.1 Zingiber zerumbet | reverse complement strand
CAAAATTAAGTTACGTTAATGTTTTTTTTTCTTTTCATACCGAAAATAATTTTAAGGCTTATTAATAATTTCAACTTCTCATCTTTTTCAAATTATAGACGCATAATTTAATTTTTACTATCTGCATCGCTTCTTCTCGCCGCCTCAATCTCCTTCGATTCTTCATCATTCTCTCCTCTCTCACTCTCTAATTTGTGTTACAGCTTTCTCCTTCTTATCCTTTTTATATCACAACATATCAATATATCTGTTTTAGCTCTTTTGCATATCGTGATATAAGATATTCTCACTGCATAACTTAAGATATGATTAATAATCTAATTTCTGCTTTATTTTTGGATTAAGATTTCTATAGAATAATTCATACTAGCATTATATTATGCGTATTCATGCATTATATTACACACGTAGCATGTGTGTGCGATGACTAGTATATATAGAATTTTGAAGTTGTATAACTCACTTTCGCAACTGAATTAGTCGAGGTGTCGAAAGTGATCACTGGAGGTGCCAAAATAATTTTCAGATGCTCCAACTCAGTTGAGTAACATAGTCATAAAAGAGAGGTGAGTAACATATCAAAACTATATATATATATATATATATATATATAAATATAAAGATTTTTTAAAACTCAATAATTATTTTTATTAATATTTAATTTAATCTATTTTGTAATTATAGATTTTTTGGAAATGATATTAATTCTAATTTATTTTTGTTAAATGATAGTAATTGACGAAATATAAAAAAAAATTATTAACATAGAAGATATCCAATTCTATGATGAGTATAAGTATAAGGATGAATATTCGATATGAAATGAAAATAAAAATTAAAAATTTGATGAGAATGAAGATAAATATAATAAAAAGAATTGGAACAAAAGATATAGAATCTAATTTAAATTCGATCCATATTAATTCAAATATAATGATGTTCAACTCCTGCACCTCTTTGTGTTTTTTATTAAATATAATGATGGATCTTGACTTTGCATGCATGTCTCATGGAAGTAAACCATTTCTCATCATTTCTTTAAATAATGCTCATGTCCTCCTAGGGTGTAGCACAGACGGTGGGCGCATGGTATTTCTGGCGTAATGGTCAGAGGTTGATTCTCAGGAACTGACGACCTGGGATTTACCCCGCCATTCGCATATGACCTGTGAACCTGCATGAACCTCCCTCCATATCCGTGGGGCCTGCACTAGGAAGGCCGCTAAGGTAGCGGATCTATCTTTTTTTAAATAATGCTCATGTGCTCCCCAGACTTAGTACAAATGATGGACTCTGACGTAATAGTTAAAAGTCAATTTTGTAATACTTAAAAGTCAATTCTCAGTAACTGACAATTGAAATTTATCCAATCACACGCTTATATACTTACATTTACTTCCCTTCATATTTGTAGGACCGACACTAAGATGACCGTTAAGATAACGGATCTATCTTTTTAAACAATGCTAATGCTATAAATTGATCTATAATTTATCTTTCTTTCTATAATCAGGAATGGACAGTAAAAGTCGTTTAAGGTGAGTTTTACTACAATTTAAACAATACTCATGCAACTTATCTGTTTTTGAGTCAATGATATTCATTGATGATTGATATCTCTAGATGAAAGTATCTGGCAAAAATAGTTGGCATACCCCTTGCAAACTGATATCTCTAGACGAAAGTATCTGGCAAAAATAGTTGGCATACCCCTTGCAAACATTCTTTCTCAGCATAATTATAAGTCCCCGGTGCGCGTCCGCACAGCAGCGGGGCCATAAACCTCTTTGTCCAACACTGCTACAAAAACCTAGTTACTTCCACCTTACCGACACGCCAAGCTCATGAATGAACAAACCTGTCAGGTAGCCTCATGGCAATGGTACCATTGAAGAAAAACAGTCTTTCAATTATCTGCCGCTTTGCAGCCAGAGTTGAGAGCATCCAAAACGAACTTATCAGGAACAATTCCCTTAGAAACCATTTCATTATACAATAGATGGGCTTCAGACATGTTTCCACCTTTGCAATTTGCACCAATCATCATACCGTACGTCACATTAGTTGGTACCAAACCCTTCTCAGAGATGGTCTTGAAATATTTTTCGGCACTTTCAATATCACCAGACTTGCAAAAGCCATCAATTAAGGTATTGTAGGTAACAACTGTTGGCTCAACACCTCTAGCACACATTTCATCATGGATTTCTACAGCCCTGGCCATGTCACCTGATTTACAAAGCCCAAATAAAAGTGAACTAAAAGTGTACACATCAGGAATCAAACCTTTCTCCTGAAGATCTGAGAAGGCTTGGAAAGCCTCTTGCATCTTCCCATACTTTGCGAGGCTATGGATAAACACCGTGTATATTCTCACATCTGGAGAGAAACTCTTTCCTAACATGGAGTGGAAGGTGGAGAATGCTTTGGTGACATTTTCAGAGTTGCAATACCCATCAACAAGGGCCGTTAAAATGGCATCATTTGGTTTTACTCCTTGAGAGGCCATCTGCTGGTAAAGCTCATCTGCCCCATGCATATCACCAGATTTGCTGAGCCCATCAATGAGAGCTGCGTATGTGAATGTATTTGGAGACAACCCTCGCTCTTGCATTTGACTGAAGTATTTTCTTGCAATTTCAACATGTTCTGCCTTGCATAAGCCAATTATCAGTGTATTGTAACAAAATGTATCGGGCTGAACATTACTATCAGCCATCTTATCCATAGTCTGACATGCCTCTGCTGTTCTGTCTTCCCGGCACTGACCCGCAATGAGAGTGGAATAAATGACAGCATTAGGTTCCAAACCATTAGCAAGCATTTCCATCAGCAAAGTCTCTGCCTGCCTAGATTCTCCACAACTACAAAACCCATTTACCATCACGCTGTAGGTATACAGATTAGGTAAGACTTTCCCATTTTTCATCAATTCAAATATTCGGAGTACTGCTTGGGAATTACACACCTTGAAGAACCCTTCTATGACTACATTGTAAGTCCATGCATCCGGCTTCAATCCTATATGAGCCATTTCATCTAAAAGTTCATGGGCCTTGTACAAATTTCCTGCTCTACATACCCCACGAATGAGACAGTTGTAGGTAACCATATTAGGCTGCATCCCTACTTTTACCATCTCATCCTTTACTCCGAAGGCTTCATCTATTTTACTGTCTCTAACAAGACCATCAATCAAGGTAGAGTACACAACAATAGAAGGGTTTATTCCAATCACTAACATCTCATCAAACAACTTTCTTGCTTCTTGCGACCGGCCATTTTTGCATAAACCATTAAGGAGAACACCATAAGTATAATTATCAGCCACCAAGCCTTTCTTCACCATTGCCTCCTTCAACTGAAAAGCATCCTCAAGAGCCCCAACTCTACAGAAACCAGAGATCAACGTGTTGTATGTGATCGCAGTTGGGGCACATGATTTCTGCTCCATCTCCATGAAAATATTTTTAGCAGCGTCAACATTGCCTGACTTACAATAGCCATCAATCAAAATAGTGTAAGTGTAGAGGTCGCAACCCAATTGTACCCTTGTCATGAAATCGTGCACCTTCCAGAATAAATCCATCGAATTAGTTCTCAGAAGATCCTTGAGTAGCGCATTGCAGCATCTCAAATTCGGGGAAAAAGCGCCACCTTTCATTGACAAGGCTACTTCGGCAGCTTCCCTCAGCATTCCGATCTTCTTGTAAGTATCAACCAGAACGCTGAACACAACTGGATTAGACTGCGCATCCCGAGAAAAACTCCCATAGATAGAACCCAAGACTGCAGCCGGAGAGGGATAGATCTTGATCATCCGCTCGAGGAGTCCATTGGCCTGGGGGAAAAGCCCAGAGTTGCACAGCGTGATGGTGAGAGAGGCGAAGGAGTCCAAGGCGTGAGGGGAATCCATCTGCGATCCCGACCAGTAGAAAAAGTCCAAAAGGCATTTGGGATCGAGCCTCTGACCGCGACTCTGCTCGGTGAAGAAGGCGGACACGGCGGAAGGGGAGAGGCGACGAGGGATGTTGGAGGCGACCATGACGGCCTTCCAGTTTGCGGAGCCGGAGAGGAGGGCGGAGATCTCGCGTGGCAGGTCGTCAACATCGGAGCTGTCTCGGGAGGAAGCCGAGCAGGTACACAAGGGGAGGATCTGTGGACGGTTAGGTGGATTGAATGGAAGGCTCCTCGGCGTCGGCAATGGTTTTTTGCTTCGCCTCACGACCAGTGGGCGATTTAGGGCGAAGCGAAACATAGCTACGCCTCTCTCACTCCACTGTCCCGTCGCCGTTACACATCTTAAATTTTAAGAGTATCAATGGGCCGGCCCAGATACTCCACCGTCCACGTCAAACGGTCCAAGCCTAGCGTGGGCCTAAAACAATGGCATCGGTGTTTGACTTGACCTAGGCTCGTAACAAGGTTTTTTTTTAATCAAATATATACATATTTATAAAACATATTACTAACTATATAAACATTTAATAATAATGATATATTTTTTGAAATATTATCATTATTCGATATAAGTATTTATTAATAATATTTTATTTGGAATTATTAAAAAAAAGGTAAATAACTTTAAACCCCCATGTGTTTTCCATCTAAAAATATTTTGCCCCCCTATATTTTAAAAACGAAACTTAACCGCCTATGTTTTAAAGGAAAAATAAAAAAAAATAACAAATTACTAAATTAACCCTTACTTTGCCATAATAATGAAAAACAGTGTTTTTAAAATATAGGGGGGTAAATATGATTGATATGTAGGTCAAAATTTTCACTTATTCCTAAAAAAAACTCTCAAAATTAAAAAAACTCTAGATGATAATTATAAAATAATTAAAATTATTTTAAAATAATTTAGATGATAACTTTTTTAATAAATTATCATCTAAATTAAAATAATTAAAATTATTTTAATTCATGTCAAAGTTTTTATAGGAACAAGTGATTTTTTTTTACCTCTATATCAATCAGGTTTGGTTAAGATTAAGCTTTCAATGATTATGTGAGATTTTTTATTTTTACATTTCTTTTTGTCTAAAAATCTAAGGTTACTTTGAATAAGGATGTTTCAATTAGAATAATGTTAACATTTAGAATTGCAAAGGAGTTATTTTGATCATTTACTATTTTTTTTCTTTAAAACACAAGGGGCTAAGTGCCATTTTTTTTAATATAGGGGGAAACTGCTTTTGGCTGGAAAATAAAAGGAGCTTAAAGTTATTTAGTCATAATTTTAACATTTAAATAGCAAAGTAAAGGTTATTTTGGTCATTTGTTATTTTTTTATTTTTTCTTTAAAACATAGGGGGGTTAAGTGTCGTTTTTAAAATATAGGGGGGCAAAACGTTTTTGGATGAAAACACAGGGGGGTTTAAAGTTATTTAGCCTTTTTTTAATTGATACTATATATCCAACTATCCAAGTCTTCATAATTGAATGAATAATTCCGAGGTGAGAGATTTATTGGATTTTTATCCACAATATATCGAAGGGATAATACTTACTTATATGTCATGATAGCTTGAACTGATAATCTTAAGCCATCAGCCTAGCTAAGTAGGCAGAGCA
This sequence comes from Zingiber zerumbet, assembly GCA_037833815.1. NCBI lineage: Eukaryota > Viridiplantae > Streptophyta > Magnoliopsida > Zingiberales > Zingiberaceae > Zingiber > Zingiber zerumbet. Next base: position 1,545,307 of record JBBMJZ010413115.1, on the reverse strand, counting down.
CCAAGTTGCTACGTCGGTGAGTTCTTCGAGTGCCAAGTCGAGGACGCTGAGGTCGACGGCTCAAGACGGACGTTGAACAAATACGGAGCCTAAGTCTGAATTGCGTGAGGAGTGTCCTTAAAATAGATTCGTCCCCTCCAGCGGTACTACGAGATCATGCTTGGACGTCTATTTCCCAAGATAAAATGGCGAGATCACGACACAAACTAGCATATGTTGATATGGCGAACTGGGCGTATACTTGAATACTATCACGCTGTCGAGTAAAGAATTACATGACAAAACAAAAGGAGGGTGACCTCCTTTAAGGCAGGTGGCACCGTTTGAGCTACACATGGCAGTCATGCAAAGTAAAATATTATATTTGTAATTAATACATGATCCTATCTGAAAATCGTGGAAACAGAAAGCTTGGGATGTGTCTGCTACGTTGACTGGATATAGACCACACTCTCATCTGCAAGCACCTGAAACGTCAGTGCGAAGCCAGGGAAGGGGTCTCTGGAGTTGGTCTTTCGACGCTCAAGTTAGTCGCTGGCACGAAGAAGAAGACGGAACAACAGTAGCACAGGCATAAAATTGTGAAAAATGCATACCTTCACCGGTGTATGAACCCCCTTTATATAATGCCCTAGTGGGCGACGTGCGCGCTTTTTGAGGCATGGACACGTTCTCCTGTTAGTCGTGGACACGTTCTCCAATTGGTCATGGACACATGGTCATGAACATGTTCTCCAGTTAGTCCTGGATACGTGGTCATGGACACGTCTTCCAATTGGTCATGGGCACGCCCTCCGATTTATCATCGTAGATCCGTCTGTTGACCATGCCATAGGCCGGGGGCTCTCTCTACCGAAAGGATATCCCGAGATAGGTTAGTGATCCCGTTGATCGACTAAGCCGGGCAGCTACTCAGATAGGGACTCATCCACTCAGTCAACCCCGACTATTCTCCTTTGTAACGATTGGGTATAGTAAACTGCCACATTCCGATCGTCCTAACGCCCATCCTAATTTATTTTGGTGACCTCTACAAATTAAAAGGTTGCAAGTCCAATTCAACATCTTTTTGTCATAGGATGTGAAGGTATTTTGTAAAAATTAATAATAATAAAACTACTGAGAACTCATAAAATTTACTAGTTTATAGTATGTACATCTTTTATAATCATTGAAGTAGTTTTTTTAAGTGTCCATTTTATTTTCTTACCAACTTATGAAAATATTATTTACTTAAAATAAAACTTATAAAAAAATAAATATTTGTATAAATTATGTACATAAATATTACTAATTGTTCGTATTCACAAGGGAGGCATGGAACAGTTGAAAACCTTGTGATGAAAATAGGATGAGAGTGGGTCTCGGCACACAGGAGTAAGTTGTAGAAGAAGTACAATGGGAGGCTGAAATAGAAGACGGTTAAATATTGACACTCACCTACCATTTTACTGATGAGAGAAGCTACGGCCTGCCTACCAATGTCATCATCATGTGATGTGCAGAGAGGATGATACAATTAATATTAACGAGAGCTGCAACGACTCATTGAAGTTGTCAGATAATATTTATGAGTAATTTTAAATTTAAATAAAAGATTTATCTTTAGTATTCAGAGAAAAAAACACTTTCTATCACTGAGTAAATTTGACGATCGGCTATAAGCCAATCTTATAATTTATCTTTTTTTCATTTCATGTAATCTAACAAAAAATTGTAATCATCCTTTGTCATGCATAAAATAATTTTAATGTGGATTGCCTGTGTGATCACTTGATGAATGACAGACAGGTAAACATGTATTAATTTTATATTTGACCACTTGTTTTTACTCATTGATGATCACCGCCTTCTCCACCTCAGTTCTCCCCGTCTATGTACCTTCAATTCCTTCCCAATTTACATTTTAAAAAAACAAAAAAAATGTCAAATCTTAAAATACATCTGGATTACCATGGGCGGATTAAAAATAGAGGATTGGGTCACAACAAAAATTATATTAATATAAAAATTAGATTGCAACAAACATGCCGAACTGGTCCTCACGTGAAATTCTACTACCGAGTAAGTATGATTCTACTAACAAGTGGTAAAATGTGAATAAGTTCATCTCCAGCGTCCCTGTAAATTTGTCTCAAGACTAATATAGAGGAGGTAAATCATGGACAACTACTAATCAGTCTACTAGTATTTAGAATAGTGACTAGCACATAAAAGAGGTATTTTATCTTAGCTTTGCCGAGATTTAAACTCCAGACTTCATAATCACAATACCTCATACGCTAGTCACTAGACCATCCGGAAAGGACAATAATTCTACTTACTAAGTTCGATCATGTGTTGAATATTAATTAATGTCATTTGACTGTGACGCCAACATGTGGTTTAATTTATAAATATATAAATTTTATAGTTAAAAAAATATAGAGTATAAATAAATAATTTTATAATTATATTATATAATCATATTAGTATGATAATACAAAATCATATAATATTTTCCATTTGTATAATTTAAAATAATTAACCTAAAGGGTTGTATTTAAATTTTATTTAATCTTTTTAAAATTATTCATAGGTTCATATGATTAATCTGATCTGTTTAATTAAATGATGATACAAATAAGTAAATTTATTTATAAATAGATTATTTGTGAGTTAAAATTTTTGACTCATTTATAAATGGATTATCCAACCTTAACATCAATTATATTTTTAAGAAAAAGAAATTATATGTACACTTTAGAAAAGAAAATTACCAAATTAAAAGTACAGAATAAAAAAAATATTTAAATAAAAAATATATAATTCCATTTAACATTTTTTGAAAAAAAGAAAATCGGTCACGGACCCATGCAGGGCGGCATACCTGCCCATGATTTTCAACAGTAAAATATTGGGTGCATAGAGAACCTCTTATTTTTTTTAATTAAGTATATGCGCACACATCGCATATTTATATTAATGATTTTTATATACATTTGATTGCAGGTAGGTTGGAACTTAGAGATGTAAAAGATGCACCTTTTAACTTTTAATTTCGTTTTACCTTTTAAGTGCATCACACTATTACCACGTATTTTACTCCTTTGTAATGTACGTATTAAGATTAAAATTCTCTGTCAATATTATCTCACAATATTACTATATGGTACCGTCTAACGACAAACTTTTTCTACCTCAAAATGCAGCATGACCATCACATGTAACTCTCTATCATCAATAAATCACATGGTAAAATATGTTAACACTTAGCACCATGTGAACCAATCACAAGATCAAAATGAAAAAGATAAATCACAAGCGGCTACTAACCTTTGAAATAGTAATTACCACATAAAGAAGATATTTACCTCAATTTTATCGATATTTGAACCTTATACATATTGATTACAACACCTCATGCGTAACATCTATCATCAATAAATCACATGTTCAATGACAGACAGGCTTAGTCCGTGGTTTCTAGTATTGGTAAATCACATGATCAATTACAGATAAGGTCAGTTTTTTATTACAGCTTCTATCATCGATAAATCACATAATCAATAGCACGTACGGTCAATTTTTAACCACTTTTATTTCTACCTCCCACCTTTTAATGATTATTATTTATATACACCATTAATTTATAAAGGTATTTATTTTTCATTAGTTAATGTTATTTTTTCATAAAATTGGTAAAAACAAATAATAAGGTCACATTAAACAAATAAAAAAAAGTATTTCAAGCATTAATTCAATTGTTTTGATATAAATGGTATGACTATTTGTCCATTAACGAGAAAATGCTCTGTTGAGTGTTAAATTATTTGGTTATTTCCCCCATTCAGTTTCAAAACTTATTTGTGACTCGATTTAGTACTATTTCTTTTAATTTTTTATCATTTGATTTTTTTTTTTCATCAATTAGGAGTTAAAATTAACGGAACAATCAATCAATCCAAAGAAAAGCCCAAAATAAAAGTCCTAACATCTCTTCAAAGAGATATCGTCGTCTTCGGAGCTGCCTCTCACCGTCCAAGAGTCTGATTTTAATATTCTGATTTAGAATCTATTTAATTAAATATTGATTTTTAACTCATTTATAAGAGGATGTTTGTCCGTTAACCTTAGTTAATTGTCGAATTTCTATCAATTATTTTTTTTAATATAGAAAAATTAACAAAATTAAATTAAAAGGTAAAAGCCTTGAATTAATAAAACTTAGAGAGTGATTCCGTTTAAGATGTTTTTTTTTTAAACGAAGGATTATTTAATTGGGGAAGATATCACATTAATATGTGACGCACATCAATTAATTTATGAGATGAAATAATATCTGACAATTTTAATAGGAAGGAATCATATCACATCAATTAATTTATGAGATGAAATAATATCTGACAATTTTAGTAGGTAGGTATCACATCACATCAGTTCATGAGTCAAGTGAATCTAGAGCTGGCCAGATGAGAAAGAATATAATTGATTTATAAAATATAATATTATTAGGATATTTTTAGTAATATCTAAAAAAAATTAGAAAAGAAATTATTTTAACCGATCAGATTTTAATCATTTAATATTGTTTATCATAATATCTAATAATTTTAATAGGGAGGACTGTTTAAATATAATTATGTATAAAATAATTTTGATGTTAATTGCATCATGTGATCACATAATAAATTGTAGATAATTGGACAAGTGTTAGTTTTATATTTGACCATTAACTCTTTCCTATTTACACGTAACTACCCTATATATAATAGACAAAATGCTAATTTATTAAAAAAATATTTACATTTCATTAAAAAAAATTTAAAAAAACTATTTTAGAGTATTAAATCAATTTTAATAAATAATATTACTATTTATCATTTAAAATTTAATTTAATAAATTAAATATTTATTGCATGCCATATTTAATTTGAGAAAGTATTCATGTAAATATATTTAAATTTACATATTTAAAAAGTAAAAAATCTTAAATCTTAAATCCGTCTGTATTTCTATGGATGGATTAAAAATAGAGGAGCAAAAATTGTATTAATGTAAAAATCGAGTTGTGACAAGTGTGGTCTCGTCTACAGCAGGTATCTAATTAAAAATGAACTGCACTCCTGCTGTATTGTATTCCCTAAAAGTTGTCTAACTGTAATATTAATTTTGTTGTCACCAGCTGTATGTTTATCATATTACCCATCAGTCTGCTACTATTTTTTATCTTTCTCATAAATTATTGATGAGAATGATCAATGATGATATAATGTGTATATATATTGCATGTCTCCATCTTTTTATCTTTCTTGTGGAGCATGTGATGAATGACAGGCAGTTAATGTGATTATCGGTGCTATCGCCTGCTATTTTCATCACGTCGATCACTTTCTTCACCTCTGCTCACGCTCATTCCCTACCCTCCACTTCAAGCAAAATTACAAGTCAATTAATTCTTGTATTTAAATCATCTAAACTTTAGTCCCTTCAATTTTGCAGCCTAGCTTTTTCATACTGATCCATGCAATTACTGGATGCCAAAAAGAACATGGAATGGGCAATTGAATGTGGGTGGCAAGCAATTGAATATTATATTATATAAGGAAAAAGGACAGATAAAGTTGGTTAGCTTTTATTGCAGTTGTCATTATCATTACCATTTCTATTTCCTTCATCATCATATTGACCCACACATCAAAATTTAGAGTTAAGAGTCCTAAATAAATAATGGTCTCCAAATTCTATTATTATTATTATTATTATTCCAACGACCGCTTCTTGTTCGGCGTTTACTATTTTGTTTTAATTTGATAATAGTCTCTATTGGTTTTTTAAGCTAATGTTATGGTAATAATTTTCATTTCAGTATAGATTTAAATTGATATATTAATTTTTTCTTAAGGCTCATTTTATCTTTTAGCACGTTAATGAATTTTCGGATTAAAAAATAACCCATAGATAACTATTTACATGCTTAAATATTAATTAATATTATTACTAATTTATGAAAAAAAATATTTATTTTTATAAGTTAATTAGTATAGGGAGTGCTTGGTTGGAGGGAATAGAAGTGAGGAATGAGAATGGGATTAAAAGTTAGTATTTGATTTGGGGTATTGATGATGGGTCTACGGATTCAAACTCTCAAATGTCGGATTGGGTCATTACCGCTCTTAGCTCTAAATTTTAATATGGTCATCCTTTCTATCTACCTTCCTATCTTCTAAATTTTAAAAGATATGCCAATATGATGATGACTGGAAATGGAAATGAAAATAGCAGTAAAAGTTAGCCAACCTTATCTGTCCTTTTTCCTTATACAATATAATATCCAATTGCTTCCTACCCAATCCAATTGCTCATTCCATTATTTCTTCCACATCAAACAATTGCATGTCTAAAGTTTGAGTTATTAAAATAAAAGAATTAATTGACTTGTAATTCTGCTTGAAGTGAAGGATAGTTAATGGGCGTGATGAAACGACAAAATGAATCAAGTGAAAGCGAGAAGAGGTCGGGGCATTGATGAACAAAATGGTCGACAAGTTCAAAATAGCAGGCGCTAGCATCGATGATCAGATCATCTTATCATTCATCACATGATTTATTAGAAAGATAAAAAGATAAAAGATAATGTATATACACATTATATCATCATTAATTCTCATCAATAATTTATGAGAAAGATAAAAGACAGTAGCAATGACACAGAAGACTGATGTGTAGTTTTCTACTAAAGTTAGATAACTTTTGGGGGAATATAGCACAACTGGTGTTCAGTTCATATTTTATATATATATATATATATATATAATCCATTTATATAAATCCATATGTATCTAAGATTTAAAATTTTTTGATTTTTAAATATGTAAATTTAAATATATTTATATGAACATTTCTCAAGTTAAATATGTCATACAATAAATATCCGATTTATTAAATTAAATTTTAATAGATAAATAGTAATATTATTTATTAAAAATTGAATCAATACTCTGAAATAGTATTTTAAATTTTTCTATAAAATATAGATATTTTTTTTAATAAATTAGTATTTTGTCTATTAATTACTGAAAGGAGCATGGGTAAACCAGGGCACAAATAGAAAGAGAGTGGTAAAATATAAAATTAACACCGGTCTATTTAAGGAATATGTCAAATCAGCGTTTAACATATGATCACATGATATAATTAACACTAAATCTTATTGTCCAGAATTTAATTAGCTAAAAAATTTTATCTCTTAATTATAATGTGGATGTCTATATATAATTAATATATACGTATGATATAGATTTTGATCATTTAGTATTATTCTATAATTAAATATTAAAATGTATGAATATCTGATAATTTCAATGGGAAGATAATATTTGAACGGCCTTCCGTTAAAATGGTCAGATATCCATTCTGACATAAATTAATGTGATATGATCCCTCCCATTAAAAATATCAGATATTAATGTGATATGCATAAATTAATTCATCCCATAAATTGATGTGATGTGCATGAGATATTACTGTGATGTCTTTCCCAATTAAATAATCTTTTATTTTTTAAAAAAAAATCTTAAACGAATCACTCTCTAGGTTTTATTAATTCAAGGCTTTTGCCTTTTAATTTAATTTTGTTAATTTTTCTATTATTTATTAAAAGTAATGGTCATATTCCTTTATTTATTAAAATAAACATCATAATTTTAAAACTACCAAAAAATCACCTAGATATTAATGTGATGACGTTTTCTACGACCTCTTCTAACTTCCTCTCCATATATATATTTTGTCATTTCATACAACAACATCATTCTAATCCGTAAATTACGAATTAGAGGATGATCCACTCAATATATTGATTCATGTTGATGATCTATACCTATTTAACAAACGAAGATCATCAAATTTAACTAATCATAATAAATGGACCATCATTTGATCTATAATTTAAAGATTAGAGGATCCCGTCTACTCACGTCCATTCACTATCCTCCACTTCAAGAAGAGTTACAAGTCAATTAATTTTTTATTTTAATCACCCAAACTTTAGTCTCTTCAATTTTATAGCCTAGCTTTTTCATACTGATTCAGGCATGCAATTGCTTGATGTCGAAGAAAGAATGGGATGGGCAATTGAATGGGGCAGGGAGCAATTGAATACTATATTATATAAGGAAAAGGATTGGCTAACTTTTATTGTTGTTGTCATTACCATTCACTACCATTACCATTTCCATTTCCCATCATGATGACACACCTTTTGAATTTTATGATATATTAGGTAAGGCATCTAAACTTTATCCTTACCCATCACATTAAATAGGATAGTAGGGTAGACGATAAGGGTGATCACATTAAAGTTTAGAGTTGAGAGCAATAGATTGTGATGTATGATATTAGTTTAATGTGATATATAATTTTTAGACATACCAATCATATATCATGTAAATAAATATGCCAGATAAATACTAGGTGATGTCATACAGACATCGTTTGTATACTAACATTTAAGAAAGCATGCAAATAATTATCTATGGAGTTAGTTTTTAATCTGAAAATTCATTAATATGTCAATAGATAAAATGAGCCTTAAGAAAAAAATAATATATAAATTTATGATAAATTTTTTTTGCCAGAATTTAGCCAGTCAGAATTAAATTGTAAAATATACATGTAATTAATATGTATTTATGATATTACTAAAATATTCTTGATGATAACTTACCAAGTATATTTTAGCTGGTCAGATTCTGACTAAATAGTATTGTCCATAAATTTAAATCTATAATAAAATAAAAATTATTATCATAACACTTGTAAAAAAAAAAACAAACAAAAGAGACCATTATCAAATTAAATTAAATCAAAGTAGTAAATGCCCAAGCCAGAAGGAAGCGGCAGTTGGAAGCGGCCATTTTTTTTTATTTTAATGATATACTGAATTAATGGTGAATAAAGCCATCCTTATTTTGACTTCTTGCTCATATGACAAACGAGGATAAATGGTCAGTCCACTG
>JBBMJZ010413115.1:1412096-1425162 GCA_037833815.1 Zingiber zerumbet | reverse complement strand
GAAATTTCATCATGAGAACGAGGGCAGATCGATGTCTATAGAGCAGTTACAGTGTTGGAATGCTATGAGATATGCGCAGTAATTTAAAGAGAGATAACGTTGGGAAAAAATAACAAAATTAAAAGCCTAGAATTAAACAAACTCAAATAAAAAGCAAGAAATTAACTGCAGCGTAAACTTATATGTTCACGTGATATGGCAGAGTTTTGATGCCACATGCATTTCTCAAACGTAAGACATTAACTGCATAGCATGTTAGCACACGCATTCCTCTCGGGCTCTCTTGACAATTTAATCTTATTATATGAATGATTTTTATTTATAGCTTGGTTACGTTGTAGGTAGGTTTTAATTTGAAGATATACTTTTAAGTGATGTGATCGCCTGCGCTATAATTTTTACCTCGTTGATGACCACTGCCTCCTCACCTTTGCTCCCGCCTTCTTCTAGCTTTCTCTTCATTGGTCTTATTGTTTCATGACAGAGCATCTCTCTCTCACGTCCATTGGCCCCATTCCCTTGCACTTTACCACTTCAAGCAATTTTGCAGGAACAAATGGACATGATTAATTTTAAGTCTCTTGATCTGGTTGTTCTTTATATGTGTGTGTGTGTGAGAGAGAGTTTGATTAATCTTTTAGATTTTGACATGGTGTGCTGTGCATTTGGATGTGGTTCAGTTCACGGGCTGGGGGTAAATGACACACCTTATGAATTATTGCCTATATTAGGCAAGGTTGTTAAATGACACATCACATTAAATAGGGTAAGAAGGAGCCTTGTTGTCGGGGTTTGAGAAATATAACTCCATTTCATATATTATTCCCCTCTCCCTCACTACTTGCACATTAATTTGTTGCCTGATATCTCAATTATCTTAAAATTATCTTATTTTCCAACTTATATAAACAGTAACTATATCAACAAAATCCATCAATGGATGCAGTAGCATGATCTTGCTCGACACTTGTATGTATAATATGTCACAAATTATTTGTGTATGCAGGAGCATGATCTTGCTCGACAGCCCACATACATGGATGTCTTTCTGAAGACCCACAAGAAGAATGATGAGTCATTTGTCAATTCTCGATCTCGAACCCTACACGTAGGATTATTAACTTTATTACATTTGTTCATTTCTAATTTGATTTAATTTAATAATTGGTATCAAATTACATAGTGATCAATATTATAATTTTTCACATAGAAGCAAATGACAGAAAAAGTAACTAAGGCCTCTCAGCCATCATCAGAGGGGGAGGATCCACAGTCTCTATCCACCGACGCGCTAAATGAGATATATAATGATATTGTCGGTGGAAGGACTAAACACTCCACCCTCTACGGCCTTGGCTCCCTGGCCAAAGTGTCATTGGATCGTTTGAGCACTCCTAGGGGCGTGCAAGTTCCTCTTCTTCAAGTGAGATGCAGTATTTAATACACAAAAATGCAGAACTGCGCACTCAAGTAAAGTCAATGGATGAGAGGAAGACTTCTATGGTGGTAAAATGCGAATACGCTCACCTCCAGCGCCCCCGCCAACCTGTCCCAAGGCCAACATGGAGAAGGTAAATCACGGGCGGCTACTAGTCTTTGAAATAGTGACTAACACATAAAGGAGACATTTACCATGGCTTTACTGTGATTCGAACCCTAGACCTCATGGTGGCAGCAACTCATGTGCTAGCCACTAGACCGTCCCGCAGGGACGGATTCTATGGACCAGTGGAGGGCCGCTGAGGAGAAGAGGAGGATGAATAATGATGTTGTCTTGGCCCATATGCAAGAGATCATGGCAAATTTCGCCAAAACCCAGACACCAGATGGTTTTAAGTCACCGGAGATTCAAGACCCATCAGACCGTGGTGATTAGTATGTTTTGAGGTTTGTTCAACAACAATTTAAATTTTTAATTATCATACAAGTTATATGTAAAAATATTTGATTGATTTATTGTAATATGCTTATTTCTAAATATTATATTATTATATGTTTCAGGCAACAATGTGTACATATTCAGGACGATCATTATCATTATCTTGTCTAGGTTTTTATTTTTTACATGTAAAATTCATTATACATATATCCAATATTTTGAATCATACATCAATCTAATCATAATCTATTGTATTTTACTTTCTGCAAGATTTTACACTATTAGTTATTTTTAGAGTATTTGTTATCATGGTATGGATTTATATATTTGAACATGAAAATGTTTAGCTTTATATATGAATGTTTTGTTTATATTGTGTTTGTTTCTATATGATTAAACATATATATGGAAATGTTTAGATTCATTTATGGATGTTTTGTATGTATGGATTGTTAGGATTTTTAAACTGTGATTGTATAAATTGTTAGTGAGTATAAGATATGATTGTATGTATGAATTGTATAATATGATGCTTATATGTATGAAATACCATCAATTGTGATGCTTTTATATGAATATGTAATTTGTAAACACTGTTGATTCCGAATACAATTGGTTGATGTCAGTTTTTTTTTCATTTTGTGACGAAATACCGACGGAATTTGGTTTCCGTCAGAATGGGTATCGAAACATGTCAACGGAAATTGAATTTCTGTCGATAATCACCGTTGGCGTGCTTGTAGCAAGTTTCTTGCCTCGCTAGAGGCAAGGATAATGCATATCAACGCAAGGATGAGAACCACAGGAAATTTCATCATGAGAACGAGGGCAGATCAGTGTCTGTGGAGGAGTTACAGTGTTGGAATGTTATGGGATATGCGCAGTAATTTATAGAGAGATAACGTTGGGGAAAAATAACAAAATTAAAAGCCTAGAATTAAACAAAATGAATGAAATGCATGATATTAACTGCGGCGTAAACTTATATGTTCACGTGATATGGCAGAGTTTTGATATCACACGCATTCCTCAAACGTACGGCATTAACTGCACAGCATGTTAGCTCACACATTCCTCTCGGACTCTCTCGACAATTTAATCTTATTCTATGAATGATTTTTATTTATAGCTTGGTTATATTGTAGGTAGGTTTTAATTTGGAGATATACTTTTAAGCGATGTGATCGCCTGCACTACTATTTTTGCCTCGTCGATGACCACTGCCTCCTCACCTCTGCTCCCGCCTTCTTCAAGCTTTCTCTGCATTGGTCTTGTTGTTTCATGGCAGAGCATCTCTCTCTCACGTCCATTGCCCCCATTCTCCTACACTTTACCACTTCAAGCAATTTTGCAGCAGCAAATGGACATGGTTAATTTTCAATCTCTTGATCTGGTTGTTCTCTATATGTGTGTGTGTGTGTGAGAGAGTTTGATTAATCTTTTAGATTTTGACATGGTTTGCTATGCATTTGGATGGGGTTCAGTTCACGGGCTAGGAGTAAATGACACACCTTCTGAATTATTGCCTATATTAGGCAAGGTTGCTAAATGACACAGCACATTAAATAGGGTAAGAAGGAACCTTGTTGTCGGGGTTTGAGGTATATAACATCATTTCATATATTATTCCCCTCTCCCTCACTACTTGCACATTAATTTGTTGCTTGATATCTTAATTACCTTATTTTCCAGGTTATATGAACAGCAACTATATCAACAAAATCCATTAATGGATGGAGGGGCTTGATCTTGCTCGACACTAGCATGTATAATATGTCCCAAATTATTTGAGTATGTAGGAGCATGATCTTGCTCGACAGTCCACATACATGGTGGTCTTTCTGAAGACCCAAAAGAAGAATGATGGGTCATTTGTCGATTGTCGATCTTGAACCCTACACGTAAGATTATTAACTTTATTATATTTGTTCATTTCTATTTTGATTAACTTTAATAATTGTTATCAACTTACATAGTGATCAATATTATAATTTTTTACACATGAGCAAATGACAGAAAGAGTGACTCAGGCTTCTAAGCCATCATCAAAGGGGCAGGATCCACAGTCTCTATCCACCGACGCGCCAAATGAGATATATTATAATGTTGTAAGTGGAAAAACAAAAAACTCCACCCTCTACGGCCTTGGCTCCCAGGCCAAAGTGACATTTGATCGTTTGAGCACTCCTAAGGGTCGTGCTAGTTCCTCTTCTTCTAGTGAGATGCAGTCTTTAAGACACAAAAATGAAGAACTGCGCACTCAAGTAAAGTCAATGGATGAGAGGATGACTTCTATGGTGGTAAAAGGCGAATACGCTCCCCCCAGCGCCCCCGCCAACCTGTCTCAGGGCCAACACGGAGGAGGTAAATCATGGAAGGCTACTAGCCTTTGGTATAGTGATTAACACATAAGAGAGACATTTACCTTGACTTTGCTGAGATTCGAACCCCAGACCTCATGGTGGCAACACCTCATGCGTTAGCCCCTAGACCGTCCCAAGGGGACGGATTCTATGGACTAGTGGAGGGTCGCTGAGGAGGACGGATAATGATGCTCTCTTGGCCCAAATGCAAGAGAACGTGGCAAATTTTGCCAAAACCTAGACACCAGTTGGTTTTGAGTCACAGGAGATTCAGGACCCATCAGACCATGGTATTAGTATGTTTTGAGATTTGTTCAACTATAATTTAAATTTTTAATTATCATACAAGTTACATGTAAAATATATTTGATTGTTTTATTCTAATATACTTATTTCTAAATATTTTATTATTATATGTTTGAGGCATCAAGGTGTACATATTCAGGACGATTATCATCATCATCATCATCATCCTATCTAGGTATTTATTTTTTACATGTAAAATTCATTATACATATATCCAATATTTTAAATTATACATCAATCTAATCATAATCTATTGTATTTTATTTTCTGCAGAATTTTACACTATTAGTTATTTTTAGAATATTTGTTATCATGGTATGGATTTATATATTTGAACATGGTTATGTTTAGCATCATATATGAATGTTTTGTTTTTATTGTGTTTGTTTCTATATGTTTAAACATATATATGGAAATGTTTAGATTCATATATGGATGTTTTGTATGTATGGATTATTAGGATTTGTAAACTGTGATTGTATAAGTTGTTAGTGCGTATTAAATATGATTGTATGTATGGATTTTATAATATGATGCTTATATGTATGAAATACTATCAATTGTGATGGTTTTATATGGATATGTAATTTGTAAACACGGTTGATTCCGAATACAATTGGTTGATGTCAGTTTTTTTTTTTCATTTTGTGACGAAATATCGACGGAATTTGGTTTCTGTCGGAAATGGGTATCGAAACTTGCCGATGGAAATTGAATTTCCGTCGGTCATCACCGACGAAAGTTCTCGACCCGTCGGCAGCAGAACTTGACATTTTAGCGGCAACAAATCGATAGAAAACCTGGTTGGCGTGCTTGTAGCAAGTTTCTTGCCTCGCTGGAGGCAAGGATAATGCATATCAGCACTAGGATGAGAACCACAGGAAATTTCATCTTGAGAACGAGTGCAGATCGGTGTCTGTGGAGGAGTTACAGTGTTGGAATATTATGGCATATGCGCAGTAATTTATAGAGAGATAATGTTGGGATAAATAACAAAATTAAAAGCCTAGAATTAAACAAAATTAAATAAAATGCAAGACATTAACTGCGGCGTAAACTTATATGTTCACGTGATATGGCAAAGTTTTGATATTCCACGCATTCCTCAAACGTAAGGCATTAGCTGCACAGCATGTTAGCTCACGCATTCCTCTCGGACTCTCTCGACAATTTATTCTTATTCTATGAATGATTTTTATTTATAGCTTGGTTACGTTGTAGGTAGGTTTTAATTTGGAGATATACTTTTATGTGATGTCATCGCCTGCGCTATTATTTTTGCCTCGTCGATGACCACTGCCTCCTCACCTCTGCTCCCGCCTTCTTCAAGCTTTCTCTTCGTTGGTCTTGTTGTTTCATGCCAGAGCATCTCTCTCTCACGTCCATTGGCCTCATTCCCCTACACTGTAGCACTTCAAGTAATTTTGCAGCAGCAAATGGGCATGGTTAATCTTCAGTCTCTTGATCTGGTTGTTCTCTATATGTGTGTGTGTGAGAGAGAGAGTTTGATTAATCTTTTTGATTTTGACATGGTGTGTTGTGCAATACATGACACACCTTCTGAATTATTGCCTATTTTAGGCAAGGTTGCTAAATAACACAACACATTAAATAAGGTAAGAAGGAACCTTGTTGTCGGGGTTTGAGGAATATAACACCATTTCATATATTATTCCCCTCTCCCTCACTACTTGCACATTAATTTGTTGCTTGATATCTCGATTACCTTAAAATTACCTTATTTTTCACTTATATGAACAGCAACTATATCGACAAAATCCATCAATGGATGCAGGAGCATGATCCTGCTCGACACTAGTACGTATAATATGTCCCAAATTATTTGTGTATGCATGATCTTGCTCGACAACCCACATACATGGAGGTCTTTCTGAAGACCCACAAGAAAAATGATGGATCATTTGTCGATTCTCGATCTAGAACCCTACACGTAAGATTATTAACTTTATTATATTTGTTCATTTCTATTTTAATTAACTTTAATAATTGTTATCAAATTACATGGTGATCAATATTATAATTTTTCACATAGGAGCAAATGACAGAAAGAGTGGCTTAGGCCTCTCAGTTATCATCAGAGGGGGAGGATCCACAGTCTTTATCCACCAACGCGCCAAATGAGATATTATGATATTGTCGGTGGAAAGACATTCTACGGCCTTGGATCCCAAGCTAAAGTGGCATTTGATCGTTTGAGCACTCCTAGGGGTTGTGGTAGTTCCTCTTCTTCTAGTAAGATGCAATCTTTAAGACACAAAAATGTAGAACTGCGCACTCGACCAGTCAATGGATGAGAGGATGACTTCTATGGTGGCAAAAGGCGAATACGCTCCCCCCAGCGCCCCTGCCAACCCGTCCCAGGGCCAACACGGAGGAGGTAAATCACGGGCAGCTACTAGCCTTTGGAATAGTGACTAACACATAAGGAAGACATTTACCTCGGATTTGCTGAAATTCGAACCCCATACCTCATGGTAGCAACACCTCATGCGCAAGCTACTAGACCGTCCCGAGGGGACGGATTCTATTCACGAATGGAGGGCCGCTGAGGAGAAGAGGAGGATGGATAATGATGCTCTCTTGGCCCATATGCAAAAGATCGTGGCAAATTTCGCCAAAACCCAGACACCATATGGTTTTGAATCACAGGAGACTCAAGACTCATCAGACCGTGGTGATTAGTATGTTTTTGAGGTTCGTTCAACTACAATTTAAATTTTTAATTATCATACAAGTTACATGTCAAATATATTTGATTGTTTTATTCCAATATGCTTATTTTTAAATATTATATTATTATATGTTTCTGGCATCAAGGTGTACATATTTAGGACGATCATCATCATCATTATCATCCTATCTAGGTATTTATTTTTTATATGTAAAATTTATTATACATATATCCAATATTTTGAATTATACATCAATCTAATCATAATCTATTATATTTTACTTTTGGAAGGATTTAACACTATTAGTTATTTTTGGATTATTTGTTATCATGGTATGGATTTATATATTTAAACATGGAAATGTTTAGCTTCATATATGGACGTTTTGTTTATATTGTGCTGTTTCTATATGTTTAGACATATATATGGAAATGTTTAGATTCATATATGGATGTTTTGTTTGTATGGATTGTATGGATTTGTAAACTGTGATTGTATAAATTGTTCGTGCATATAAAATATGATTGTATGCATGGATTGTATGATATGAAGCTTATATGTGTGAAATACCATCAATTGTGATGGTTTTATATGGATATGTAATTTGTAAACAAGTTGATTCCAAATACAATTTGTTGATGTCAGTTTTTTTCATTTTGTGACGGAATACTGACGGAATTTGGTTTCTGTCAGAATTGGGTATCGAAAATTACCGACGGAAATTGAATTTCCGTCGGTAATAACCGACTGAAGTTCTCGTCCCTTCGGTAGCAGAACCTTACATTATAGCGGCAACAAATCGGCGGCAAACCCGGCTAGCGTGCTTGTAGCAAGTTTCTTGCCTCGCTGGAGGCAAGGATAATGCATATCAGCGCTAGGATGAGAACCATAGGAAATTTCATCATGAGAACGAGGGCAGATCGGTGTCTGTGGAGGAGTTACAGTGTTGGAATGCTATGGGATATGCATAGTAAGTTATAGAGAGATGACGTTGGGAAAAAATAACAAAATTAAAAGGCTAGAATTAAAAAAACCTAAATAAAATGCATGACATTAACTATGGTGTAAACTTATATGTTCACATGATATGGCAGAGTTTTGATATCACACGCATTCCTCAAATGTAAGGCATTAATTGCACAGCATGTTAGCTCACGCATTCCTCTCGGACTCTCTTGACAATTTAATCTTATTCTATGAATGATTTTTCTTTATAGCTTGGTTACGTTGTAGGTAGGTTTTAATTTGGAGATATACTTTTAAGTGATGTGATCGCTTGCGCTACTATTTTTGCCTCGATGACCACTGCCTCCTCACCTCTTCTCCCGGCTTCTTCTAGCTTTCTCTTCATTGGTCTTATTGTTTCATGCCATAGCATCTCTCTCTCAGGTCCATTGGCCCCATTCCCCTACACTGTAGCACTTCAAGTAATTTTGCAACAGCAAATGGGCATGGTTAATTTTCAGTCTCTTGATCTGGTTGTTCTCTATATGTGTGTGTGTGAGAGAGAGTTTTATTAATCTTTTAGATTTTGATATGGTGTGATATGCATTTGGATGGGGTTCAGTTCACAGGTCGAGGGTAAATGACACACCTTCTTAATTATTGCCTATATTAGACAAGGTTGCTAAATGACACGACACATTAAATAGGGTAAGAAGGAACCTTGTTGTAAGAAGGAAATCTTATTGTCAGAGTCTGAGAAATATAATATCATTTCATATATTATTCCCCTCTCCCTCACTCCTTCAGTCATTATCCCCTAGATGTTATAAATATATGTTTCTTTAGTTTTGTGATATTTGTCAACGTTTTAAATAACTGTTAATATTATCTCGTTTTATCCATATGTGTATGTGTGGGGGTAATATTATGTAAAATATTCATATACTTAATCATTTGCTTTGGAAGGAAAAAAATGAGAGAAAATGGCTGGTCCAAATGCTCATGATAATTACTAATATGTTGTTGTATTTCTATTTACTTAATCATTTGCTTGGAAACTGAAGCTTGAAGATTATTATTAATAGTAATTAAGAAGGGAGCTATTTGTTAAGTCGAGAGATTGAAAACGTGGCTAAAACATGAAGCTACTCCACAAGGCTACAGTAGTAATTAAATTATTGTTATTCTTTGTCTCTTATTTGTCCATGTAGTTATTCTACAAGGCTAAATTTTATTATTCTTAATTTATATTATTGTTCTATTGTTTCGGTGCAATTCCGTCGTAATAAAATAAATTTTCCTACCAAAATAGATCTTGACTTTGGTTTGACACACACTTGGTGATTAATAAAGTAGTAAAACATAAACTTTATTTTTTTTTTATGTATATGAATGAACAGTATATGTATTCCTTCATGAACAACCAACAATTGATCATAAAAATAATTTATTGTGCATGAACGGATTTAATTTGTTCCATTCAATACTATTCCTACCTTAAATAAACTAAAATAAAAGTATAATTTATATTTATGGTGTAATTACAATATCATAAATATGTATATAAAGTTAATTAGTTAAATTAAATGAAATATTTTAATAAAATGGAATTTATTTTATTAAACCATTTTTAATATGATATATGAAGTGTCTACCATCTAATTAATACATGGTAATTTATTATTTTTCTATTTCTTTCTTAATAATTTCAGGAAGTTAGCGTAGTCTATTAATTAGAATTACTTAGCTCTTAATAATTTATTAGCATTACTATTTTCACTTTAATTATGTATTATCATAAAATGAATGTATATATATAGAAAATCCTATTTTACTAAAATCTTAAATCAATTTTGGTAGTAATTAAGAGTTGAAATCAATTTTTGAATTTGCAATGTATCTTAAAACACAAGTCATCAACAACGCGTGCGGTAGGAGTTTAACTGTAGAATTTTTTGCTATTAGCAATACAAGGTTATTAGAGTTTAACCCATGGCTACAAGGTTACTAGAGTTGTTGGAGATACGTATGTATTTTTTGTTATTAGTAATACAAGTTCATTTATTTATTCAATAATTTTCATACCTATTTTTTTCCATGCAGATTTGTTCCTGATGGCCACCAGGTAGCCTCTTATATCACTGCAAAGTTTAAAGAGCGAGTATATACTTCTGGTACTACATTGAGGCATGTAGACCAGGAGATGAAGATATTTTATTACAATGAATTCGTAGTAAGTAAAATTAATATATTTTGTATTAAATAATATATTTATCCTTTCATATACAAAAATCTCAACTAATAATTGCACCTAGGCATGTAGGCCAGGAGATAGAAGATATTTTATTACAATGAATTCGTAGTAAGAAAAATTAATATATTTGGTATTCAATAATATATTTATCCTTTCATATACTAAAATCTCACCTTATAATTACACATGGGAAGATGACCAAGAAGAACAATTCAAAGCTACACGGAATAGTTATTGTGCTAAACTTTACAGAGACCTCATGTATTATATAAGGAAAAAGGGCACTAAGCCGACGTATGTTTCGGAGACGACATGAAGTGCATGGACGGTCACCTAGGCTGCAGAAAGATGGCGAGAAAATGTTGAAATGGCTCGATCTAATATAAATATAGAGTCAGGTGGCCCGAGCACCAGAATCGTACGGCATATGTCAGGATCAAAATCTATTGTTGAACATGCGCTATGGATTTGGTAATTTAATTTAAAGTTATACTTTATAAAAAATTTTGATTTTATTATCACACTAGTATATATAATATGTTCCAAATTATTTGTCTATGTAGGAGCATGATCTTGCTCGACAGTCCACATGCATGGAGGTCTTTCTGAAGACCTACAAGAAGAAAGATGGGTCATTTGTCGATTCTCGATCTCAGAGTATTAACTTTATTACATTTGTTCATTTCTATTTTGATTAAATTTAATAATTGTTATCAAATTACATAGTGATCAATATTATAAATTTTCACATAGGAGCAAATGACAGAAAGTGTGACTCAGGCCTCTCAGCCATCATCAGAGGGGGAGGATCCACAGTCTCTATCCACCGATGCGCTAAATGAGATATATTATGATGTTGTCTGTAGAAGGACTGAAAACTCCACCGTCTACGGCCTTGACTCCCAGGCTAAAGTGACATTTGATCGTTTGAGAACTCCTAGGGGTCATGCTAGGTCCTCTTCTTCTAGTGAGATGCAGTCTTTAAGACACGAAAATGAAGAACTGCGCACTCAACTGAAGTCAATGGATGAGAGCATGACATCTATGGACCAGTGGAGGGTTGCTGAGGAGAAGAGGAGGACGGATAATGATGTTCTCTTGGCCCGTATGCAAGAGATCGTGGCAAATTTCGTCAAAACCCAGACACCAAATGGTTTTGAGTCATAGGAGACTCAAGACTCATCAGACCGTGGTGATTAGTATGTTTTGAGGTTTGTTCAACTACAATTTAAATTTTTAATTATCATACAAGTTACATGCAAAATATATTTGATTGTTTTATTCTAATATGCTTATTTCTAAATTTTATATTATTATATGTTTCAAGCGTCAAGGTGTACATATTCAGGACGATCATCATCATTATCATCCTATATATCTAGGTATTTATTTTTTACATGTAAAATTCATTATACATATATCCAATATTTTGAATTATATATCAATTTGATCATAATCTAATGTATTTTACTTTCTGCAGGATTTTACACTATTAGTTATTTTTGGAGTATTTGTTATCATGGTATAAATTTATTTGAACATGGAAATGTTTATATTCATATATGGATGTTTTGTTTATATTGTGTTTGTTTCTATATGTTTAGACATATATATATAAATGTTTAGATTCATATATGGATGTTTTGTATGTATGGATTGTTAGAATTTGTAAACTGTAATTGTATAAATTGTTATTGTGTGCAAAATATGATTGTATGTATGGATTATATAATAGGATGTTTATATGTATGAAATACCATCAATTGTGATGGTTTTATATGGATATGTAATTTGTAAACACGGTTGATTCCGAATACAATTAGTTCTTTCAGTTTTTTTTCATTTTGTTATGGAATACCGATGAAATTTGGTTTCCGTCGGAAATGGGCATCGAAACTTACCGACGGAAAATGAATTTCCATTGGTAATCGCCGACGGAAGTTCTTGTCCCATCGGTAATCACCGACAGAAATTCATTTTTTGTCTGTAAACACCGATGGAAATTCATTTTCCGTCGGCAAGTTTTGATACGGGCAACCCGTAGTAAACCTTATTCATGACGGATGATCTATTTCCATCGGTAGGTCACCGGTGGAAACTAAAATTCCGTCAGAGAATCTGGCGCTGGCTGTACAGTATTTCCGGCAAATTTTCCCGACAGAATTATAATTCCGTCGGTGATCTACCGACAGAATTATAATTCCATAGGAAAATAAGGCTCCAACGTATGTTTTCGCAACCGATAGTTTCCCGTCGGTAATCCGTTAGGATAATAATTTACCGATAGAATTTCGACGAATACTCCTATCGATAAACCTGACATTCTTTGTGATGATTAGATCATAGTGTGAGGTCATCGTAGAGTAAATCCATGATTCTTACCTTTTAATAAAAAAAAACACATCCACTAAGGAAAGTAAAACTAAGAAATTATATTTAAAAAAAAAAATAAGTGCTATTTTGACCCAAGTTGAGTGGATTAAAATATTATAGAATAAATTATTAATAATAAATTTGATTTTCTAAATTTCCTTAAAAAAACTCATTTGATTTTATTTATATTTTATAATTAAATTAAAATTTTGATCTATTTAGCATTTGTAACTAAAATTATTAAATAATTAAA
>JBBMJZ010413115.1:1354633-1383127 GCA_037833815.1 Zingiber zerumbet | reverse complement strand
TATATATAGTTTAACTCTTATGTTATTATCACAAGTAAGTTGGGAAAGTTATCTTGAAGTGTTAGAGTAATAAAATATCAAATTTTACAGATAAAAGATATTTTATTTTAGTTGGTAGAAAGTAATATCTTTAGGAATATATGAGATTGAAAATTTAAAATTTTTATTAGGTATAATTATATTTGGTATGTGATATGTGCATGATAGGGGGCCCGAGAAAGGGAAAGGACGATCAAAAGTCAAGCGGAGGTGGAGGTCAGAAGTCAAGCGGAGGTGGCGGTCAGAAGTCTGGGTGACGTGGCGGTCATAGGATAAGAGGGTATAACTAGCAGAAGGTCTGGGTCAGGATGTACCCGGTAAGACCTACAGGTCAGGAACGACAAGGCAGGATGGATACATGTTATGGCAGGATCATGTAAGACTTACAAGTTGGGAACGACAGGGCAGAGGATAAGAAGGCATAACTGGAGGAAGGTCTGGGTCAGGATGTAATAGGTAAGATGTACAGGTCGGGAACGACAGGGCAGGATGAACTCAGGTCACGACAGGACAAGGTAAGACTTTCAGGTCGGGAACGACAGGGCAGGATGGGTACAGGTCACGGCAGAACAAGGTAAGACGTATAGGTCGGGAATGACAGGGAAGGATGAACTCAGGTCACGGCGGGACAAGGTAAGACGTACAGGTCGGGAATGACAGGACAAGATAGATATAGGTCATGGCAGGACAAGGGAAGATTTATAGGTTGGAAATGACAGGGCAGGATGAACTCAGGTCACGGCGGGACAAGGTAATACGTACAGGTCGGGAACGACAGGGCAGGATGGATACATGTCATGGCAGGACAAGGGAAGACTTACAGGTCGAGAATGACAGGACAGGATGAACTCAGGTCTGAGTCAGGAGGTACAAGGTCTAAACAGGTGGTGACAGATAGAGTGCAACATACAAAGTAAGAAGCAGTAGAAACAGGTCAGGATTGGCAGGATACTACACACGGGTAAGGTGCAAGCAGGTCTGAACAAGTCGAGACGCTCGGGTCAGGAATCGTAGAATGGGACACGCATGGCAGGGGTTTTCAAGGCGGCGAGCACAGATAAGGTAGAACGCGCTGGCCAGGATGCTTGAGGCGGGACACGCAGGTCAGGATTCACAAGGCAGGATACATGGGTCAAGGAGGGTCAAATAAGTCGAACGGGTCCTAAATGACAAACAAGCTATAGAATCGTAACCACTTGTCAGGGAATAACTGGCACATGTCAGAGAATATGCCGATGGTTGGGGGATTCTTAGCCAAGGAGGTGCTTTCGCAGCCATTCAGAGGAGGTCACCTGTCATTCGTTACCAGACAAGCTCTGACACCTGACATTTCCTGACCCTTAGCAGGTTCTAGAAGTACTCACTGACATATAAAAAGGGGAGCTTTCTCCCTTACGCAGGTACGCTCACTCACCTTTTCGCATCCAGTCTTTTACTTTCATTCTTTCACTGTTCTTCTGGGGAAAAAGTACCTAACTTGAACGTCGGAGGGCTTGCTCCGGGACTTTTTCCTGGGTTGTGGTCACTAACGCTTTGTGGGATCGTCTGAGTGTGCGTAGTGTGTAAGCCTCTCCTGCCTCGTCATCCTCGCCACCGTCTTCCGTCAGCCGCTCGTGGGAGCCTCTCCATGAGCCGCCAAGTCATCCGTACGCTTCAACGACTTTCTGTCAACAATCAGGACAACGAGACTGACCTCCGTCCGACTCAGCTTCCGGACGGAATCATCCAGGGTTAACAAAAATATATTTCCAAAATTATCCTCCACTCATGTCTTGTTCCCTGTAGGCACTGCAGCCTCTCCAGATCGAGAAGCACTGAAAGGTGCTCAACATCACTGGCATGCAAACATATATGGATGATGGTAACTGCATGGAAAAGGGATGAGCCTTACATTCAACACATCTTTAAACGCCTCTCAACCTCATCTTTTAATGCCTTTCATCCACTCTTATCTCGCCTCAATGATTCTGGTGGTCGTCAATCTAGATTCTCCATTTAGAGAGCTTGAGATCAAGAGTAGAGGAGCCATGGTGAGTTTTCCTCTCTATTTTTTCCCCTATACAGGGAGAGAGATTGATTGGTCGTGGAACAAGTTGGTGACTGTTGGCAGGAGGAGTACTAGTGGCCGATGTGTTTACGGCTGTTGCTGTCAATGAGCTTCTCCATGCAATGCAAGTAACACGCAACTCATTCCCACTGGAGAGAGTGCAACATATACTGCCTCGACTGCACGAGTGGTGTACTTTACCCTCTCTGCGTTCTCACTCACCGCAACCACCACACCATTCAAGTACCAATCGGTTCACAAAAATCTTCGATTTTGATTTGTTCTGATGGCGATGAAATGATTGCTTGATGTGTAGATAAGCCGGTCGTCATACCACAACATGATTAGAGTGTTGGAGATCCAAACGGTGCTTGACTCACTGACGTACAAACCTACATCATCAACATTGACCGCGTCATTTTCCTCAATGAATGCCCCAAACTATGGCCTAGCAAGGGCATCACCAGTACTTGTGAGGTATGTTACTACAACCTTGTCAATTCCTTCTGTTTCTACTCCCTCAAATGCAAGGTCCTCCTCCAATCTCACCCATGAATCTCCATTGTTTTTCCTCTTTTCCACCAAAACCCCCCACCAACTGTTTGATGAAATGTGCATTCCAGCTTGCTAGTACCTCTGACAATGACGATGACAAGAACAAATCGAGATGAGGATCAGACTTGGAGCGCTTGACCAACAACGAGACATGTAACACTACCCAGAGCTTCTCCCCATCGACTCCACCATTGTCGAGCTCCAAGAGGCGGAAGGGTATTCCCCACTGAGCTCCCTTTAGAAGCCTAATGTTAGGATTCTAACCTCCCATACATAGATCTTTCCCAAATTCCCAACACTCGGTGCTTCTCGATCTCGAGAGGTAGGTGGTGCTTCCCATCCTGCTCTGCCACCTGCACTGTCAACTCCTCGCATGCAAGCTCACAGCCTAACGGAAGAAGAAGTGACGGTAGCCACAGCAACAACTAACAAGAAGAGATCGAAGAATAAAGCTCCGCAAGGGTAAATTAGTAAAATATTAAACTAAGTTGTTGCATTATCTAAGTTGAACCAAACAATATTAGATTATGTGCGATAATTTGAACTAAATGCACCCTTATTATCGTAAAAGATTCTCAGCATTGCTTAGAAGGTTTAGAAAGTTTTAGACTTTATGTCAATTGTATAACCGCATAAGAGACTTAGGACCAGGATTTCTCGACATACCTCCCTTCTACACACTCACCTCTATCATATCATTTTAAGTTTTCATAAATTTGAGTTCCCTAGGTCCATCAATAGATTTTAGTCAAAATTGATTGATGAACCTATAGAGCTCTGATCAAACTCATTCCAACTCCTATTGCTTTATTAGGTGAACCCAAGTCCAAATATGCACTCATTTACTATTTTAAGGTCCTCCCAACAATGCTCAAAATGCTTTGAAATTTTTATAACACTGTGGTGTTGGTCTTCGAAAACCAACACCACAGTGATATTGGTATTTAAGCTGTGATGTTGATTTCTAAAAACCAATACCAAAGTTATTTTTATTTCATTTTTTGTTATTTTTATTAATAAAATCATTTTTATTCATTTTATTTTATTATTTTTTTATAATTAGATATTAAAAAATAAAAGATATTAAAAATAATAAAAAATATTTTTGATATTTTATTAATTTTCTTTTATATTTTGTTTATTTTTTATTAAAATTTTAAAAATAAAAATAAACATTTTAGAGTATCGATTAACATTTAATCAGATTAATTTTAAATTTAGAGAGAAGAGAAGAGAGGAAAATTAGGAGAAGGGAAAGAGCATTAGAGATTATATATTAAATGTAAATACACGAACATGTTCTTTCAAATTCAATAATATTATTAAGGGTGTAATCGAATCGAGTCGAGCCGAACTCTTGAATATTTGAGCTTGACTTATTTATAATCGAGTCAAACTTGAACTTTTATCGAGTCTAAATGAGCTTAATAAATATAAATTATCAATTTAAATATTTATTAAAAACTAAATTATATATTCAGATAAAATTATAATATTCTTATTAAAATTTATAATTTTATACTAATAAATAAATTTAATATATTTGTCTATATTTTTCATAAGTAGAGTGTAAAATCTATAAATTTAATATCAAAACTATTATTTTTTTTTAATTTAAAAGTTGATTTATGATCTTAACGAACGTGTTCACAAGCTAACAAGCCGAGTATTGTAAGCTTGAGCTTGGTTTGTTTATCTTAACGAGCCTCATTAAACGAGCTTTTATTATATCGAACTTCAAATAGCTCACGAGCTGAGCGCCTTGGTTCAGTATAGAATATTGCTGGGCAACCCTCACAAGTCCAGGAGTCCAAAATAATTCACGAGTGCCCCAATTCATTTTTAGGAGTTTTGGTGCCCGGGGGGACTCCTAGTGTTCGAACATTTGAAAGTCGCCTAGGAGTGTGTAGTGAATGGGTATGTAGGGTAAAATTTATATATATTAGTTTTGATATACTGTCCACCTTACGCTTCACTCCCCATGACTACTTAGTGTAATTATTATTTATTTATTTGTTTTAAACTCTCGGTTATCCTAATCAGACTTTGTCTATATATATATATATATAAATTTATTTCATCCAAAATTGCGCATAGGTATGTTTCACCGAGAACTATTTTAGGAGTGATATACTAAACTAGTTTTTATGATACCATATACCATATTAAAAATTTTATATAGGAAAAATTTATAACTGTAGTATACTGAAAATTTAATATACCAAAATTTTGATATATCATATTTTTTATAGGTATAATTTTATATCGTTCGTATTAAAAATTTTAATATATCAAAATATCCAACAAATAAATCTTATATTTAATTTGGATTGCGCCAAATATGTGTTTTTCACTTTCTTTCCGTATTTTAGTATTTTTTTTTCGGTATATTAAAATATCCAAAAATTATAAATTTTATATTGATAACGAAGAGTTTATAATTCAAATATTTCGAGATGAAAATTTTCGAAGAAGAGTATATGTCGTTACAGAAAGTTAAAAACTACATATATTAGTTATCGAAGATGACCAAAAAAAACTCTTCTTAAAAAATAAAACAACGCAAACCTCCTAGATTTCAGTCTTGAAATCCGTTGATTTTTTCCTTTTCTTTTTTAAATGTAAATCTATATTCGTTCGTGGACGCAATATTCTTGTTGATTACGACTTGCCAGTTCAACTCCTTCAATGGGTCAAACCCGCAAGACAAGCGAAAAAGACCCAAATCCATGAACGACTGAGAAACATAAACATTTAATAATAAATAAAATAAAATAAATAATCAAAAGAAACCCAGAAAAAGCACGTGGACTCAAATGAATCCACATGTAATTGAGTTAGATTTTTTATAAGACAAAGATTTGATTTGTAATTGTGCAGCCACCTCAGCCTTCCACTGACTTACTCTATTAAATTTGTCAACGACCGCGATTTTGATTTACCAAAGTTTATGGACATTTGTTCCCGCCATGACCAGGTGCCTCCGAGTCAACCGGGCCGAAGTTGTTAGATTTCTGATTGATCATACTGTCGATTTTGTTAGGTTTCTTGACAGTTTTTTCTTTGTCAACTCGATTAATTCAACTTCAAGTTATTGAAGAATCGACCGATTATGATTAAGTTTGACTGGCTAAGCGAGATTATTAGGCGATCTAAATAATGTGGTCAGAACAATCTTATCGAGTAGGCCCAACTTGATACGAGTTAGATCCTGTTAGACGTGGCTTAATTTGTATGTAAAATAAAAAAAGATTTATTATATATTGATTTTCATATTCTTTTATTTTTTACAATTTTTTATTATTTTTATTTTTATATAAAACTAGGTCGGTTCTTAGTCTTGTAAATGAATTATTTTTATATAAAACTAGGTTGAGCTTGTTCAGCAAATTGAAAATCTGTTTAATTGAGAATCAATTATCTATTTTTTAAAAAAATATATATAATTAATTAAGAAAAAAAGCAAATCAATATATTTTGAAACTTTCTCTCTTTGTTTTTCAAGAAAGATAAAAATTCATACGACACCCATTTCATTGTATCATTAATTTGTAGATGACCGCAGGAATGTAAATTACTAAATTAAATATTTATGAATAAGCTCCGCATTTAAGAATATAAAATTAATTAATTAATTAAATTTGAATAAACTAAATGAATAAGTATAAATATATACATATTTAACTCGTTAATATTTATAAATAAAATTATAAATTATCCGTGAATAATATTCACAAACTAATAAAGGTAGGAATGATATTCAACAATAAAATTTTTATCATCAATATGATAAATTAATTTAAAAATAAATAAATAAATTTATATTATCAAACTTATTAATCAATCAAACAAATTTAAAACTATAAAATATTCAAACAATAAAGAAGTACTAACATGGAGCTCGATAATACCTAAATAAATCTAACTTAACCTAAACTTCAATCAAATTTAAGCTCATAAAAGAAATCAAGTCAGGCTTGCCATATTTAATTTATTTTATACTTAATTTAGTTTAACTTAATTATTTTATTAAATAAGTTGAACTTCACAAAACTCAACTTAACTATAGTGGTGTTAGAAGTACTAACTAATTAAGTTGATATTTTGATATTGACCAAAGTTCAAAGTTAATGGTTATTATAATTTAACAAAGTTAACTAAGTGCATAGGAAAATCCTAAATGAGGCTAGGTAAAGAAGTCCTGGCCAAGTCCTGATCGAGTGGACTGAATAAAAGTCTTGACAGATCGAGGACGTCGAGCAGAAGTCTTAGGGGTTGAGGGCACTATGTAGGAATTCCGGGAGTCGTAGACACCAAGTAGAAGTCTAGGCGATTTGAGAATTGGACGTCTAGCCAGAAGTCCTGAAGGTCAAGATCGGATTCTAAGTAAAAGTCCAAACAAATCAAGAAGACTGGATAATTTGACAACAGGTAAACTTTTATGGGAGGAATAAGTGAGGATACGTTATCTGTTGAGGAAATAGTATGCGTCGGTTTGACCTAGGGTTCTAGCGAAATTCAGAAGGTAGGATCACATAGTCCAATGACTATCAAACTATTTTGTTTCATATTATTATTGTATTTTCTATACTAACTCTGTGATGTAGAAATAAAAAAGACTGAAAATGTTGATCCAAGCGCATGGAATGAGTCTAGGTGTTCTAAGCTGATCCAGGTGCCTTAATCATCTTGGCTCACAGTAAGATAGGGGGTCAGCCTCTAACTAGTCGGCACACGTCAACATCCAAGCACTTGGAAGGGATCCAAGCAGTTGGTCGTGATAGATTCGTTCAAGATAAAGCTTCGACTAGGTTTTGCAATGTTAAAGGTCTGGGCATCCGAGAGTGGTCCAGGGGCTTGAAACCGAATAAGTTGGCAACGAAAGTGGATCAGATAGGTCTCGATGGAGACATATGGAAGGGATTTAGACGTCTCAGATAGCCTATAAAAGCAATATCAACTAACATCCTTCAATATCATTATTCTACGATCAATTGACTTTTGCACTGCTCTGAAACTCTGTTACAACACCAAAATATTACTTCGATAACAATATCTAACTCTATACTTTTATAAATTGTTAGTATAATTGCTCTGGTTAACTTTATTTCCTCATTTGTATTTTGTATTTATCGAATTCATAGTGGATTATTCAACGAAAATACTAACGAGTGTGAATATTATATTAGCAAGCACAACTGTGAACCAAATAAAATAAAACGTGTTAGTATTATTTTTGTTACTTATTATTTTACAATTTTAACTCGTGTGTTTTCAAAAAGTGAAAAATGTATTTGCTGGTGTTTCTTTCTTTGGATCATGCAAACTATATATACTTTTATTTAATCAAATAAGTTTAAGTTTAAACACTAAAACTTGACTTAAACGAGCCCTACTTAAGCGTGTTAATAATTAGCGGTACGAAAAGCAAATTTGGTATTTCGGAAAGAAAAACAGCAGGTCATCACATCACCGATTTAATTAATTAGTTAATTAATTAATTTAATTTAATTAAGAATCAGAAAAAACACGGAGCTGTATAAGTATCGTCGTCTCTGCTCTATTCTCTCCCAATTAGCCGATCCATGGCAGTCGGCGACGCATACTCCGCCTTCATGGCGACGTGGAAGAAGCATGCGCCGTGTGCCGCGTGCCGGCTCCCGAGCCTCGCCAAGCTCGCTGCATGCGGCCGGAAGAGGATCGGGGCCGGCGGCGAGGTATTGCTCCTCCGCCTCGTCCCCTGCCTCGGAAACAGAGGAAATAACAGCAGCAATCAGAACAAGAAGAAGAAGAAGATGAAGATGATGATGAGAAAGGTGAGGTCGGAGATATCAGTAGAGGGAGAAGACGAGGGCGTGTGGCGGAAGACGATACTGATGGGGGAGAAGTGCCAACCGCTCGACTTCTCCGGCGCCATCCACTACGACAGCGCCGGGAGACAGGTGTCCACTCCGCGCACGCCGTTCCGGTCGCCGGCGATTTCTTTCGCCTTCTATGAAGAAGAAGGAGAAAAACGATAAGAAGAAGGAGAAGCAGTTAAACGGAAAGAGTTGTGAAATGTATCAGTGCAGAATTCCAATTGCCGTTCAATCTGTAATTTTTGAATTGTGATGCAGCTGATTGTAAATGTCCAACCAAGCGTTGAGGATCACATGGTATTGAGTTAAATTTAATTTACAGAATCACAAGCATTAAAATAAACTATGTGAACATTCAAGGGGTAAAGTGAAATTTACTTTTGTACGGCTCCACATTGTTCGCAGATTTTCCAGATCACGCCTTGCGCGAATCGTAACGCGGTCGAGGATGTTGATCCGGCGGCTGTGGTTCATCTTAACGACGGACGCCGGCTTGTTGCGCGGTCATCAAGCAGCCACTCACCGACGCACTTCCGGACAAGTTCGGGGGAGAGAAGAGAGGAGAGGAGGAGATGCCGTCCAAGTCAGTGATCGAGCACGAACTGCTGGCGAATCACGACGTCCTGCGCCTCGGTTTGCACGCTGTCAAGGGCGACATCGTCGGATCCCACCCCCTCCAATCCCTTCGCGACTCCGTAAACCCTGACTCTTCATTCTTTTTTACTCGCTACTTTGATTCGTTTTTTTTTTTTTTCCTTTCCGGATCTGCGTTTTTGGAGTCTCGGTGGATGTTAGTTCTTCATTCTTGTCGAGACCTTAACCCTAATTCTTGTTTGATTGGGTCAGACGAGTAGATTATGGGAAGAGAAGAAGCGCCTGTTGTTGGATCTTACCTATGGATCAGCTTTCAATCTGAGGAGGGATCTCGATGCCCAAATTCTCTCCAGGTATGGCCTTTTTCCCCTGAGACGTTGGTAAATCGCTAAATGTCTACAATAGTAGTGTTGGGATGGAGATAATAAAACGAAAATGTTGTTTGTCCAAATCTACATTTATGACATGCCGAACACAAACTGTAAATTATAATCAAACAAGTTGAATCAATTAGATTGATAGTGTAAGGGGCAGAGAGATTTTTTTTTAAAAAAAATCTACAGATAATGTAATTGAAATTGTACTACCATGATATGAAATAGCTCATAGATGAAAATGCATCAACTTGTGATTGTGAAAGTTTTATAAGAAATTCTGGTTTCCATTTGCCGTATATATATTTGATTGTTCCTGAAGCTAAGAAGTTACTTCTTTGTTTGTTCAAGATATTTCAGAAGCAAAAAAAAATCTTTAAACACAAAAGAAGAAGGATTCTAGATGAGAAACTATGGGAGAATATGGTGTCATACTCACCCAGTGTTCTATGGATTAAAAAAGTTTAATACACCTAAAACTTAGCATTCACCTTCTCCTTTGTTCATTATTCAGTCAACTTCTATCGCCTTTTGCCACCATTATTCAGTCAACTTCCAAAATCCATTAAAACTGTAGGGGCTATACCAACCTGTAATTGATGATTTCATCGAATCATTTCCAAAAGCTCAATATGAATGTTCTGCTATTGTTTTTGAAATGTAGGAGGCTTAGTAAGTGTGCATCACTACTGATTTTGCTTCACTTATACATACTGTTTTTGTTTGAACTGAAGTCCTGCCTTACAATACTTCTAATGAGATTGCATTAAAATTGCAGATTTCAGAGACCTCCTGGAGCACTGACATCATCGATGCTAGGCTTTGAGGTTCTCACTGGTGGCTTGGACGACTTTGCTTTTGAGGATTACCTCAATTGTACGCATTATCTTTTTGCACTCTTTGCCTTTTGGTTTCATTCGTCATTAATTAGATTTTGCATGATATGTACAACTATGGCATTTGTTTTGACAAAAGATAGAGCATTATGCTTCAAGATTTAGGCAATATACTACATTTTTGGACACCTAAAAGTTTAAAGTAGTTCACTTAGGATGCAACACAGTTAAAATAATGAATAAATTTGTGATTTTCACAATGCAAGCTCATTTGTAAGTCAGCATATAGATCACCAATGGGCTGTACAAAATGACACGGAAGGGGCTATAAACTGATTTACCAGACTTGCCCTTAAAATACATTTTTGGATATCTGGAAACTTGAAATGATCAACTTGGGATGTACCACAACTAAATATAGAAAAACTTGGTGATTCTCACAGTGGAATCTGAATTGCAAATCAGTGTGTGACAAAAATTATTACCAAAAAATATACCTTTAGCGCCTCATGACTTTAAATGTTTAATTTTGAAGCTTTCAAAGCTAAATATGGGATACTTTTTGTGACCTTTCACAGTGCATGAATTATGCAAATCAGCTTGCAACATCTTTCAGAGGGAAAACTCATAACCACTGTTTCTACAAAGATATATTCCTACAATATGCTCCTTGTTCTGTAGGACACATTGTTTTTTTTTTTTGGTTTTTGTGTTTGTGCTGTGGTGCTGTGATATTCCACTATCTCAATTGCTGCTGCTTCCA
This sequence comes from Zingiber zerumbet, assembly GCA_037833815.1. Classification (NCBI taxonomy): domain Eukaryota; kingdom Viridiplantae; phylum Streptophyta; class Magnoliopsida; order Zingiberales; family Zingiberaceae; genus Zingiber; species Zingiber zerumbet. The sequence continues at coordinate 1,372,061 of JBBMJZ010413115.1, read as the reverse complement.
CAAGCACATCTTGATTTGGCATGAGAAAATTCCATAATCTGTGCTATATATATATTAGGTTCATTATGGGCCTTCATTTCTGATAGAGCACCATTCATTTTGCTTCCCGTATGTTTGATGTATTATTAATTCCTCTGTACGCACAGCAGCAGAGCGTACCAACTGTTTGATGTGCATGCCCACTTACATAAAACTTCAGTCAACAGCCTTGAGAGTTAATCTAGCTTAAATGACTTATTTGCAATAATATTCCTTAAACCTGCATTATATGTGTCCATATTATGTTATTTTGTGTACCTGATATTCAATTGTATCTTCTTTTGCCAATCTCTAGTGCCACAAGATTCAGAATCCATCAGACCATCAGACCTGCATCATGCCATGGAAGTTCGTCTTGGTGTATCGAAGGGGCCCGTCTTCCCAAGTTTTATGTAACCACACCCCTGGGCTGAACCCTAATTGTCTAACTGAATCCATTTGGGAACAAATTAGATTATTGAAATTATCTCCCCTGCTTTATAGTGACATTCATAGCTTTAACTGGATGGATTTTTCTGTAGCAGATTGTAATAGATAAGAGAACAACTTTTAGACTCAAAATTGCTCAATGATTTCAAATTTAGTTTTGTTTGTGTGAATAATAATTAGGCATTATATCATTAATATCTATTCGATTGTGCTTAAAGAACAAGAAAATATTGGTTTTGGGTTAATTTTCTCTCGAATGCAGTCTTTGAAACTTGGATTTTAAAGCAAAACAGCTTAGGGATTATATCATTGTTTTGTTCATGATACACAACATGACCCGCACTAATTCCATTTGAGTATTCTTTTATTAAAAAATAATTTTAAAATTTAATTACTGTTATAGGTTTAACTTCCACAATATAATTTTATAAATATAATCATTTCTAATGTATGTCATATTTTATTTTTTTTAGTTAAATTTATTTAATATTTTAGGATGCCATTTTTTTATAGAAAAAATGGAATTGAATTTTTTTTCCGAAAAAAATTACCTTCTCTTTTTGAAAAATTTTCACTTTTTCTAATCATCTAAAAAATTCCTATTGTATCGCGAAGAGGGAGAGGTGGTAAAAGAGGGCTCGAGGTTCGTCGGGTTGGCAATGCCGCGTTGGTCGGCCCACTTCCCTTCTCCTCGCCGCTCCTCGACTATCGCCTTTTTATGGGGAGTCGATGCCTCCTGGATGGGCTCCATCGCTTGTTCTCGCGCCATCCCCGCCGTGCCACCGTTGCGTCGTCCTTGATCACGACAAAGCAATCCGGGACGCAATAGGGAGGAAGAGGAATCGGAGAACTAGTTTCTGGGTGAACAGTATTCTGGAATATTTGGTCTTGCAATCATCTTGGTGCCCCGGAGGACGGAGGAGGCCGCCATGGAACCTCAAAAGAAGGTCTTTTATTGTCTTTCCTTTTAAAACTTTGATCTTTGACTTTTTTTTCTTTGCCATTTTCTCAGTTGTCAGTATGTTTACGTCATTGCCAGTGTTCTGCACTTAAGCGTTTTCCAAAAATTTGCTCTCGAATGCCAATTTGGATTTCTATTCTTTCATCTAGGACATGTTGTTATTTGGATCGTAGAGTTCTTGCTTCAAGGTTAGCATTGATGCTACAGATAAACATGTTTCTTTCCAGAACGTATATTTAATGTGGGTTTAACTTTATTGTTTGCTCTCTATGTTGTTTTGAGATTACTCATTGCGGAAGTTTTTTTTTTTTAATTATTCCACTCTGAACTCTGAAGCTTGGAATTAGTTATAAAAAAAAAAGGGCAGTCCGATGCACGAAGCTCCCGCCACGCGGGGTCCCGGGGAAGGATCCATTGTACGCAGCCTTACCCTGCTTTTTTGCAAGAGGCTGTTTCCAGGATTACCCGTGACCTTTTGGTCACATGACAACAACTTTACCTTTACCCTTGCGTCAAGGCTCCCCTTCTTGGAATTAGTTATAAACTGTTTGAATTTTATTCATTTATCAGATAATTTTTCCAATTCAGTTTTTTTTTCTTTCAAGAATTTTTACTTTTCTCTGTTTTCAGCTTGAATTGTTTGGCTTTTATTCATTTATAGGTTTTTTTTGGCAGTTCTCGGTTTGTTTACCGCAACATTTTCATTTTTCTCTGTTTTCAGTTTGAATTTGTCTGTGATCAACCCCTTTTTTTGTATCATTGACTTCATAATTCATCCACTTCATTCAGAGCAAGCTAGAAAATGAATTCTTCACGGAATATAGTGAAGGAAGCCGATATCATGTACAAGAGGTTATTGGAAAAGGAAGCTATGGGGTAGTTGGGGCTGCAATTGACACCCATTCTGGAGAGAGGGTGGCCATCAAGAAGATCAATGACGTCTTTGAACATGTTTCTGATGCCACTCGAATTCTGAGAGAGATCAAGTTGCTGAGGTTGCTACGCCACCCTGACATTGTAGAAATTAAGCATATAATGCTTCCTCCATCTCGAAGGGAATTCAGAGACATTTACGTTGTTTTTGAGTTGATGGAATCAGATCTTCATCAGGTTATAAAGGCAAATGATGACCTCACACCTGAACACCATCAATTCTTTTTGTACCAGCTTCTTCGAGCACTTAAGTATATTCATGCAGGTTAAAGGCTGTCACCAACCTTATATCTGACAAGACTTTTAGTCGAGTCAAAGAACATTCAGATATTTTCTCTCTTCTATATGCAGCCAATGTTTTTCACCGAGATTTGAAGCCAAAGAATATTCTCGCCAATGCAGACTGCAAACTGAAAGTTTGCGATTTCGGTCTTGCCAGAGTAGCATTCAATGATGCTCCATCAGCTATATTTTGGACAGTATGTGCTATCTTTTGTAATTAAGCATTCTAAGTTGTAATGTGGTTGGTAATTGCTTACTTTGATAGTGCTGACCTCTCTTTTTTCCCTCCTATAGGACTATGTGGCTACAAGGTGGTATCGTGCTCCTGAATTATGTGGCTCATTTTTTTCTAGAGTAAGATGATTTGTAGTTTCTGCTCCTACAATTGTTCTCTATAAACCAATAAACCTAGAATCTGAAGGTTGTAAAGTTGCTTACTAAGCATTAACCAGATACATCTGTGTCAATTCTAGCATATGAATTGTATCAGATTCTCTAAATAAGCCATTATGTAATACCATCACAGTCAAAATTGCTATGATGGTTAAGTTTATAGATAAGATACTATGCTATTGTCATGGTTCCATATAAACTTTTAGGTACCAGATCTCTGAATTATTGTCACAGTTCCATTGATTATGACACAAGATTTTCTGTAGAAGAAACTGTTTCTTACTGCTATTACCTTGATCATTAACTTTGATCATTGATCATTAACTTTCAAAAAGCTGTCTGAAAGCAACTACAGTGTGCCAAGGTGTTTGGATAAAATGTCTAGAACTAGGAAAATAGTAGTCATAATATACTTGTGAAGGGTAATATCTTTAGATTTGATGAATCTTCATCCTAGTTGCTCAATGTGTACTACTTGTCATGATAATTTCATAGTACCCCTTGGTTCATCTACTAGTAAAGTTCATTGGTATTTTGTACTATTAGGAAGTGATTATTGCCTACTCAAATAGAAGCTCTTTTATGAAAGCAATTAGAATACATATTTTAAACTATCCTCATTTTCACACAACCAGTTTTTCTTATATTTACTCCTTTTTTCTTAGTAGTTTATTACTGTATTTCCTGGTTAAAATTCATTTTTTCATAGTATTCCATAAACCAGTTAAAATCCGTAAGATCAGATTGACAAGCTCAACCTTATTTGTAGTCATTGCCACTGTACCAGCATTTCAGGGTTTAGGAGATTATGTTGAATAATCTACACAACTAATTCTTCTTTTTAAAATCTCCTGCTAAGGTAATTGCACTATTCGAGTTGTAAATCAAATAGGTACCTTGTTTTTATGATGACTCTTTTTGAAAATTATTCGTATGTATGATAAGTCATGAAACTTATAAACATGTAGTGTCATATATTTTAAACAATAGGTCGGGTCTATCAAACAATATGGCTATAGAATTATAAGTTGTGGACGAGAACATTGTAATCTAGTTTTGACATGTACTTTCTGTAGTTGCATCTGCTTGGATAAGGTTCAGGTTGGCTGTATTTTAATATATGTTAGTTTGATGGGCTAACTAAAATTTCTTAGATATGACTAGTTGATAATTCACCTTACCCTGTTGAAATTATTACTAGAGGTACAATGAATTATGCTTTCTAGTTTTACTGATTGTCATCTATGACATTTTGTATTTATAGTATACACCTGCAATTGATATATGGAGCATAGGATGCATCTTCGCGGAAATGCTCACAGGAAGACCTTTGTTCCCTGGCAAGAATGTTGTGCATCAGTTGGATCTCATGACTGATCTCCTTGGCACGCCTTCAGCTGAATCTATTGCTAAGGTTTGCCCTTCATTTATCTTTGTTTCATAAACAATGTTATATTAATCAATATCCACTTCTTATTGAAAAATAGATCTAAGATATCTAACTCTTACAGGATTTCATATTCTTTCATCTTAACTATTCTATCAATTGTTTTCTTGTTATTGAAACTACATTTGATATATTCAATTTTTATTTTATTTATTTTTAAACCATTGGTTTCTAAACTTTTTCTCCACAATTCAAATTTCAAATTTCAAATTTAGTCTAATTATACTCTATCACTTAACATAAATTTGTATGCAAATAACACAGCAATGCCATGGTAGTTTATGATTGCTTACTTCATTTAACAGTAGTATAAAATGACAGACTTAGAGATGATCCTTAAAATAAATCTACAATTATAGAAAAATTATTTGGCACACTCAATGGCTTTAACGCTAATAACATTAGTAACATTATTCTTATCATATGTTTTATCATATTAATATCAATACTAAACATTCCTTCTTTTGCAAAATTCACCATATTTGTTGTCTAGGGTCTCTATTAGAAACTTTTTGTAGATAAATAAAAATCCTATTCAATTTCTTCTTATTTTCTCTCTATTTTTCCATTAGTTTTATTTTTAAAATAAATAACATCTATGGTTCTGGTTATCTTTTATTCTCCCCTCAATAACTCTTTCATGAGTTTAATAGTATGACTCAAAAATTTGGTTCCTCTATGATTAGAGCAACTTTTTTAATTCTCAAAATTTTATTGAATTAACTTAGTTAACCAAATACACCTTCATCTCCAAACTCATTCAAACTTCAATAGGAACATTATTAGTACTTATTAGGAGCTGTTGGCTTACCTTCATTTTCTTTAGAAGTTTCTTTTACTTCACTTGATCTATTATTACGAACAAATATATGGTTTCTAAATCTACTATAATTTTTAGTCTCTGTGACCAAATAATCTTTAGAATGCTGATTGCTCAGTTTATAAAAATACCTTTTCCATTCTTCTTTATTTGAACTGTCATCAACTAGACCTTTTGATTTCATCTTTGATAGTCAATTTAATTCACATATAACAGTCTTTTTTTGTATCACTTTACCCATTTATCGTAACCAGATTTAGCACATCAGCTTTGCTCACTGGTCGACCCAGTGATAAATCCACAAATCACAAGCAGATGAGGACCTTAACTAAAATATGCAAAATTTTCTTTTTTTAGTACTCTATTACTTTGCGTATCTGGCTGAGATGCCAGCAGATGAGGACCTTAACTAATTAATGCTACTAGAACTTCACATCATCTTTTCAAACTCCTTTCAATGTGTTTTTCAGCTTATATATTTGATATACATATTGAATATGTACTTATTAATATTCTCATCACCGTCGTTGTTTAACATGCAGATTCGAAATGAGAAAGCTAAAAGGTATTTAAGTAATATGAGGAAGAAGCAACCTGTCTCTTTCCATCAAAAGTTTCCTTGTGTAGATTCTTTGGCTCTGCGTTTACTTGAACGTCTTCTAGCATTTGATCCTAAAGATCGGCCTACTGCTGAAGAGGTAGGGTTTAGTTAACTTGGTGGGTTTTCTAAAAATGAAATACCTTGGATTTTTTTTCCAAATATATATATATATATATAGTCCAATTGTGTCAATGAAACTGACATATAATTTATTTATCTTATTTTTCTTTCAGGCATTGAATGATCCTTATTTTCGAGGCCTGGCAAATGTTGAACGTGAACCTTCGACCCAACCTATATCAAAACTAGAGTTTGAGTTTGAGAGGAGAAAATTGACAAAAGATGATGTACGGGAGTTGATTTATCGAGAGGTAAAATACTATGACTGCAAATATGCTACCTGTTGATTTTCCGAAGTATTCTACTAACCATAATGTTTTTTTTTTTTGGCATCAAGCAGATCTTGGAGTATCATCCTCAGATGTTGCAGGAGTATCTACGTGGTGGAAATCAAATTAACTTTATGTACCCTAGGTCATATTTAATTCCTTTCCATTCATAATAGTGTAATTACTTCTACATGTATTTCCATCAATTTGCATTTATCTAAATCTGTTGTTTTCCATCAGTGGAGTAGACCTCTTTAAGCGGCAATTTGCTCATCTCGAAGAGCATTATGGTAATAAAGGTGATAAGAATGCTGCTCTTCGGCAACATGCCTCCTTACCAAGGTATTACCTTTCTGTAAAATAGTTAGTTCATCAGCTCCTTCCGCTACTTCACAATTGTGCTTTTATATTCTCTTAGCACATATCATGTTATTGCAGGGAGAGGGTTGGTGGGAACAAAGACAGGTCCGCTGATGACAATAATGAATATGAAGGGCGAAGTGTTGAATCTGTTGCACGCTCTACTCTTGAGAGCCCTCCTGGGTCACAGCATGGCGAGAGGTCGGATCACTCATCCATCGCTGATGTAAACAGATCAAAAATCGGTGCACGTAGCTTGTTGAAGAGCGAAAGCATCAGTGCTTCCAAGTGTGTAGTTGTCAAACAAAGGAAGGATAAAGAAGTAAGAGCACACTGGCAATCACTACAATGTATTTTGTTCCTGATCCCGATCCTCTCTATAACTTCCTGCTTTGCGGTATTAGCAGTAAGTTATTCATGATGCTTTTTGAGAGTGTCTTTTTAGCTTGACGTGAAGGATATTGCTAAAATTATTTTAACCAAAAACAACTATGTAATTATCAATGTTAGGACAGGGAAAGAGGTTTCTCGGTTAAAGTTCATCGAAGCTTTTTCATGTGCAGAGTATTCATTGTCTTGCATTCTTTCAGGAGGAAATAGGTGAGGTCACAGAAGACTCGGTCGATGGGTTGGATTCCAAGTTCTCACATTTACATTCCTGATAGGATCACACAGTCGATGGATTCCCAGCAAGTTCACACATGTATATTCATTCTTGACAATCCGAATGATGTGTGAGAAACTCCAGAGTTAACTGGTAGAGTATATCGATCATGGCATGCTCGAGTGAAGCCCTCAGCTCAGGTTAACAGATGAGCTTCATCAACAAGCGCTCTGTAAACCATATTTATTTGCGCTGTTTCTATTGTATCTCATACAAGATTGCACCAACCAGCAGAAATCTACAATCCTGTAACTATTCAACTGTTTTGTTCACACCTAAGCCAAAGGTTTGGGGAATGTTAAATCATTTTATTTTGATTGAGAAATGTTAAATTATTTGATACTGATGATCATCTTGAAGAAGATATTCGGATAATATCATTCTAAAAATTCTTCGAACTCACAAATCTAGGCTTCTTTGGGAGTAAAAATTGGGTTTGCCTTTGGCTCATAAAAAGAATGAAAGCTTTGGCGTAATGGTAATGAGAATATGCTTCAACATGAATAATTAAACAGATAGTATAGAAATAATAACAAATATAAATTTGAAACATATTAAAATGTTTGTAAAGTGCAACCGCTACAATTGCATCGAGTACTGATTTTTGCAAACTTTAGAGAACCACAATTGTCATTACCAGCATTTATATCTCTACTTATTCCTAAATTGCAAGCATTAATAGTCACCGGGAACCTCATCAAACTCTCTTAGAGTGGTCGCAAGGAAGACAAGACGACGTCTTGCAGAGAGCTATCAACCTGCATCGCTGCTTTGAACTCGTCGAATGTGACCTTCCCATCGCTATTCGCATCCATCTGATCAAATATCTCATCCAGCTTCCCTGGCTCAGCTATATCCAAAGGTAAACAATCCTCTGGCAAGGCCTGCAAAGGAAAATCTTAATGAGTAATGTGCGTTGTTGCAGATGAGGAGGATATATAGGTGATGCATGCAATTACTCGAAGCATTGATGCCAGTTCTTCCTTGCTGATATAGCCGGACCTGTCTGTGTCATACATCTGCACAAATAGAGTACAAACATATCGATAATATGAAAAATACAAAAGAAAAATATAATGTTAGTTTAGAAAAAAGGGGAAATGAATTTGAATCGCAAGGTTATTTAGACCATGGGACTGGCTTTTGAATAACCTTGCAGTCCAATTTTTTTTTCCTTGTGTGTATTTTGCAAAGTTAAATACCAGGATACATTGAAAAATCTTGTACAACAACCAGCTGACTATAATGATTACCCATCCATATTGTAACACAAAAGCTGGATGTTGTAATCTTTAATTGTGTTCTTGAGATTCAATATTCTTAGCTTTCATAATGGGGAAAGCTAAATACGAGCTCCAATGCATGTGTTGTGTTTTCTGCCTACACTGTCCTATTTCAGAAAATCTTGTGAACACTGACATTTACCTGAAAACAAAGTCGTAGAGCCTCGTCTCCTTGTGAATTCTTGAGACTTGAAAGGCCGCAAAGGATCTCTCTCATGTCAACAGTTCCATCCCGGTTGTTGTCAAATAGATCGAAAACACGAGAAGCTAGGGGTATTAGTGAATTCATCTTCATCGCCTTCAAGACTTCCTCAAATTCTGACAAAGTGGCATTCTCTCCGTTTGAACATCTGCACCCAACAACACTTGCTTTTAGAAATTTTTATTTGACACCAGAGCTTTCTTCGCAATTCATATTGTTTGTCTATCTTTATTTTGCGAATAAATTCTATTAAGATGTCATTTAACTCTATTGAAACCCAAGTTAAAGAAATGTCAATTACATTGTATACTTAAACCATCTGATGTACTTAAAATTGGAAGGGAAAGGAAGCTGATCTAAATATGTTCATAACTGATATTGAATAATATTGGATATGCCATTCTTTTTCTTTCAATTTAATTTAAAAAAAATATCAAAGATTTGACTTGTCAACAAATACAAGCATTTATGACAACAATGACAAAAGGTGTACATAGAAATATAGAATCAGATAATACAGCTTAAAATTGCACGTCAGTTATGAACATAGAATTTCTGATTAACAGTAACAATAAAGTTGAATTACAATCTGATTACCTTGAAAGCAAAATTCAGATAGGAAGTTTCATGTTGTATTAGAGTTGTATAAAAGCAGGGCAATTTTTCTAACAGGCATGACATTAATATAAACATTTGTCTGATAATTGTTGATTAAATACATTTTTGAGATGCTTTAAAGCACTTTAGTATTGACGTACACAGTCAATATCTAACATGGAAATTAGGAATTTAAGAGTTGATTTATAAACTTACATCCTCTTGAAGTGTAGGCGTAGATTTTCCAATTCCTCCGGGGTGAGATCATGTGACCCTAGCAGGCTCTTCAGTTTCTTTGTTCTAAGTGCAACCTTGCTGCTTAACACACTTGCTATAGCAGCTGCACGCAATTTCCTCCGAGCATTAAATTTTTGCAGTTTAGTGACAACCTCTGGAACCATGAGGTCCTGTTTTGCAGAATCCCCTATAACCCATGGATGCTTTAGTAGCTGATTAGATAGACAATCAATTATGATGAATGTTAGGCAATACGATAGAATTGAATGGCAACATCAAAATGATCAAGTGACCTCTAAACAATCTATGTGAATCACTAATCATACATCAGTAGCAGTTGGCCTTTTGAAAGGTTCTACCGACAACAGTCTAGATATTAAATCCTTCGCCGAGAGTGAAATAGTCTTCCATGTTGGATCCTCAAAGTTAAAATCACCCTACATATACACAATTGTTAAACAATGAAAATAAGTTTCATGTATAAAAGTTTAGAAAGAAGATAATAAAGAAATAACAAAGTATCATCTACAATGATCAATAATGCACAAATTATAGATAATCTTAAGAACGAGGACAAAGTAGTTAGTGGTTTCTCATACTTAAAGTTAACATGGAAGAATTTAAAGCTCCTTAAAAGAAAAGATTATTATCGAGGGTGTGAAGGTTTGCATAATTTCATTAACTGAGAATATACAACAGTCAAATTATTATTTTTTAATAAGGCTTGTAGATGATAATAATAAGGTAAAATTATTTTGAAATAGATGAATTCTTTATAGTGGTTCACCAATTTTGTTAAATATTAAATGTAACAATTGAGTAGAACAATTTCCATTCTAACACCAACATGAGAGGCTGTAGAATTGTCTTATATGTTTTAGTTATCAGAGCCTCATGGCACATTATGAATGACCTCAAGATAGAGAACAAATCATTTAAAGGTTTCTTATTCTTTCAAGTGTGGAGAATGCTTTTATTTCACAGTGCAATACTATGAATGGCTCACTCCAACTTATCCACAGACTTTGCAAAGGAAAAGGCAACTTTCATGGCCCATAAAGGTTTGCATAATTGTCTCAATTACGTTTAACTAATAAATCGTAAAACTGTATACACAATAGAGGAATTTCTAGAATAGTTTCATCAATTTCATTAAGCTTAATCTATAAAAGTCGACTAATCATTCCCATACTAACACCAACAGGAAGCCTTACGTATGAATGTTATAACTTATCTCAAGATTGAATATATATATGTACAAAGGTTTCTTAGTTTTTGATAGCATGTATGACTGAGTTTATCTAGTAGTTCTCTGCTATAAATCAGCTCTAAAATTTTCTTTACCATCCATGAATTTTTCTCGAGAGGAAAAGACTACTTTCATGTATGGCAGAAGTGCATAATCAGATAAACAAAATGTAACTAATGTATAGTAAAGTTAAAAAAAGCAATAAAGAAAAATCTACAATAGTCCAATTTTATTAAGTTTTAAATATGCAAAAAAATATATTAAACTTTAGGTAGCTTTAATAGTTGACAATAATATTTAACATACCAACATCAATGGAGAGCTTGTAAATTTGGCTACAATAGTTATCTGAAAACCTTGGATATGAGCATTATATATTAGATCCAAAAAGGTATTTACATATTTCTTATTTTTCAATTCAAGCATAGATGAATGATTTTATTTCATAGTTTTTGAATGTAAATAATTCACTTAGTGTCTATTTAGCATCCATGAAAGACCTCAAAAAGAAAAAACAAAGGACCAGCATTTGGAAGGCATTGCCAGTACCATGGAGTTAACAAATGACTGTGAGTAGGTTCTAAGGGAATTTTGAAACTTGATTTACAAAGTTTTAACTCTGAAATATTTTGGCAAACAAGTTAAGCACATGTATCAGGAGGAAAATCAAAGCCGGGATTGAGTTACTAGGCTTCTTATATCTAATGTCAGTTTGTCGATGTGAAGCTACTTTATCTGGACTTGGTTGACTGGGTTCAAGTTTAATGAAAAAACACTTTACAACTTTGGCCAAAAAAAAGGACTATAGATCGAGACCTACACATGACTAATAACATCAAATATTTTGGTAAACAAACTCCTTCAAAGATGCAAACAAAAGTGGATCACATTCTCCCTCAAATATAGATACACACATTTTATTTCCAAAAAGATGAACAATGTCATGAGTTATATCCAAAATGCAATGAAGCAATGCCATGCATTATGCTGAATATACAGGAAATTGGTGCAGATATCATTATTGATATACTTACATTTAGTATACGTTGCTGCTTTTCACGATTGGTTGCTGCTGTAAACGGCGGGCATCTGGGACAATGGATAAAGGAGTCACTATAAAAGTGCATATTATTTTTCCTGAAGAACACTAGATACAACTTGAATATGATAAATCATCTTCATTCCTATCATCTTCCATTATTTCCCTGTTCCTACTCTCCACTGGCCTTAGGAGTGGAAGGAAATTGATTTTTTATACTAAATACAAAGTTTCAGTAAGGATGGTGAATGTAAATGTTGCCATTACTATCCTAGGCAAAAGAAATAGACTCAAATGTAAGTCTTGGAGTCGAAATGATAAAATCAGCACAGTTTACAATCTCAAAAACTGCAATTTCTATGCCTGTCTTTCTTTCCTTTCTTATGTGAAATTTTGTATTTATATGTCACACCAAACAAGAGACAATTCTTTTCGACTTCAAATAAAATAGATAGTCTTTCCTTTTGGCAAGGAAGACACAAGATATTAAAGTATATGATTACAAATTGTTGTAAATCAAAATTAAATGGCATACCCTGATAGAAGGATATATAGGATGACCCCAAGAGACCACATATCACTAGCTGCTGAAACTTGGTGCCGGGATAGAGCTTCAGGCGAGACATAGTCAATCGATCCAAACAGTGCGACGATAGGATCAGAGTGATCCTCCACAGAACTCAAGCCAAAGTCCATTATCTTCAAATGGGACATGGTTCTGTCCAAGAACAAGCAGTTCTCCGGTTTAAGATCGCGATGGATGATGTTTGCTTTATGAAGTGCCTCCAATCCACTGGCTATCTGCCTAATGACCACAGCGGCTTCAAATTCTGAGTATCGGTCATGAGTCACGATTCTATCAAACAGCTCGCCACCGTGACAAAGTTCCAGGACAAGATGAACTCCATCTGAATCGTCGTACACATCGTAAAGGTTGAGTACGTTGTTGTGAGGGGAGACCTTCTCCACAATCCGCCGCATGACTAGGATTTCATTGGTTAGCAAAGCATCCGATATGGAGACCTGCTTCCATGTGGTTATACTATCGAGACCATCGTTCTTCCGCTTTGACCCAGGAGGCATGTAGCCGAACCGCCTGAGGGTCTTGATAGCAACCTGGCTCATTTCGCCGGTTGATTTGCTGATGCCCTTTCTCACCACGGAGAATCCCCCACGACCAAGGACATCGGCGATCTCATAATCATCAGATAGCCTTCTACGATCATGCCTCGACATAGTCCCGATAAAGCAAACCTTGTCCAAATTAGGGCACGCTTCTTGCTCAAGATTTCTTGGGTTCTAGAGTCAAGAACCCCGAAAGCCCTAGAACTCCCAATTACCACGGTCCAGTTGAAAGAAACAATTGAAGAAATTCCGAAAGTTTTCATTTCCCCCATTTTTTAATGAACAGGGAGCCGGCGACGCGCCGACCATATTTTATTGCGAAAAGAAAAGGCAAGTAGTACCTAGAGAAAGCGACACCTTGGTCTCCAGAGAATCCTTGGAAGCCGTCTCCTCGACGGAGAGAGAAAGAGGCGTTCTGCCTCTCCTCCGCCGCCTTGTCCTCTCCCTGATCCTTTCCATGTTTCTTCGTTCTCAGAGGCACCGGCCGGTGCCGGCGGCAATTCGAGCAGCGGCAGGTCCTCCAGATCGAGATTTGAACATCAGATCTATACACATCGAGCTTTGTCGCCCCAGATCCGTTTCCATCCCCAAATCCCTAGTTCATTACTGTAACAGCAAACAAGAAATTCAGCCTGAGCAGAAGCGCGAACCGGAAGACAAAAAAAACGATATTTTGAATAAAAAGCCACCGGACCGAGGGAAGAAGAATGACGTCATTTTAAAGTAATTTTAATCAAAATTTAATTGACTGCTAAAAAATTGTAATTCATGAAAAGTTTTTTTAAAAATAATTTTTTAAAAAATTACCTAATTATTAAATTATCATAAATTTTTTCTATTTTAATAAGTTTCAAACTTTTGAAATTAATAAATTTATTACGTATTTATTTAGTTCAGATCCTCTGTCCTCATTTCTCCTTGTTTCATAATTTATTGCACCATCTTTTAAATTGAATTGTTGACATGTCATATCCTTAATTATTTTTATATGTATTCTTAAATTTAAAATAAACTCCCAAATAAATTTGTAATCATTTGTCAGAGCTTATCTAGCGCTCATTTGTTAAGATTTTTTTTTATTCAAGTATTGATTCATCCTAAAGTAAATTAGAGTGACTCAGGAGGAATTTTATTTCTCAATGAATTATTTTTATGAGGATTTGATCCATATTCTTATGTAATAATCTATTATTTAAATACCAACTTGGCTGTGTTCGTTGAAGTGATATAATATACTTTTATGAAGCATCGCTGAGTGATTATGTTTAGTGATGGAAATTTTGAAGGAATATAAATAATTTATATATTTTTTAAAAAAATGATAAGCATTTAGAATGACCGGTGAATTTATCTTGGAGTATTGATCTTTACATTGTTAATGCTTTTTGTTAGTGGATTCCATTGGGTTTAAAAAAATATTTTGTAAGATTAGAAGGATCACCTGCCCTACTGCTCTGTTTATTTTCTTTTGTTCCTTAGCGATGCTGATGTATAGGCCTTCTTTGACTTGACGTTTGGCCTATTTCAGCTCTTGGATCATTCCATTTCCATTTTGTGCTGCAAATTTTCTCATTGTCTTTTTAGTCGTAAGTGGATGGTGAGTTTGTAAGCAATCGTTGTCATTTTCAGTGGTTGCGAGGATCAATTCATAGATGTGAAATTAAGAACTTATTTATCTCCGTAAAAAGATTATTTTCCTAGAAGGAACTAAAAGGTATGGCCAGTCAAAATTTTCTTTTACATTCGTCTACAACGTCAGATGAGATCTTACATGATTGTAATTAAGACAGACAAGCTCACTAATCACTTAATTTAAACACCGAAATTGCTTTTGGAGTCGAAAAGAGATACCGGAATTTCAATACTCGGAGCAATGCTCTAAGAGAAGTTTCGATAACGAGAACAAACCACAACATTACAATGATTCGTTCATTCTCTAACAGCAGCTTCACCGTCTTTGGGTTCCTCATCTGACTTGGGTATCCAAAATGTTAGGGCAGAGGATGCGGCAGCAGCGAACATGACTCTCCTCGGAGCCCACTTCAAGCAGGATACCGCACCGATATAACTATTCCAGGATGATACCTGCAGCACAGCACAAATTGTTAGTCTCTGCGGTTCAAACAACGATCATAACCAGCCACATAGAAATACTCAGAATGTTGTGAACCAATGCTGGATGAATGAGCTAAGATTTTCTATTGCGTCCATTACTGAATCGTTGGAATATTATGAATGATTCAGAGTAGCTCTAGTTTTGTCAAAACAAGAGCCCGACAACAATTTAAGAGGTAGGTCAAATATAACTTCGGCGAGGCAGTCAATTTTTGGCTTTAGGAAAGCAAAAGATAAGACGATCAATAAATGTTCGACAAACACACATATCAAACGAGGAAGAGGAAAATAAAAAAAAAAACTTAGTATGGAGTAAAAGAATCCATATAGCCGACCCTACCTAGTAGGATAACGCTTGATTGTTATTGTTGTTATAGGAAAGCAAAGGATAAGAATACATTGTGATAATAAGACGCATTAGAACAGCATGTGCTCAGTCACACCATATATACGATGTTTGTAGTCCAAGTCCTGAAGGAACTTTCATTGAGTTTCCAACAATTTTAAAAGATGCGGTGCAAGGAACAAGAATACCTCATTGGGCTTTTCAATCAACCAAGCATGCAAAGTACCATCTCCAGAACCTACAACAGAACATCAAAGTAGAAATAAGTTTATCTTAAAACACCAAGTAGCAGATATGCAAGGACAATATGCCCGAAGCGAGGATAAAACAATGAACGTGCTTTTTGTACAATTTATGTTTTCAGTTATCTATCGAAGAAGTGACTTGAGATATCTTCTATTGCCGTTAAGTATCAATCTAGGTTAAAAACACACAAAAAGCGGAACTCATAAACCTTTCCTAGTCTGAATGACACATCAAACAGTTCATGCAATCAAGAGCAGTGTTCAACAGTAGATCAGGAAGCTTCAATCAGCAAGTTCAGTCGGTGAGGGCAACATATGTATAATAAAAAAATGAGTTTGATAATTTACAGGAGAGGAAGAACCGAGAGAACAAATAGGAAACAGAAGTTTGAGATCTGGAAGAGCAGGAAGAGCATAGGAGGGTGAATAACTACATTTTGATGAAGAAATCTCTCTTTGAAACGTTGCCTGAACAATTAATTTGATCAATTAGCATATAAAACTATAAAGTTACCATTTCATGTTGAAGAACAGGTAACACAAAAAAAATTTTTAAGCTACATGAACCAACCACTATCTTTAGAGATTGGACAATCGTCAGATTGATAGTTCGATTCAAGCATGCATAACTTTCTCATGGATTTACGATTGTCACTCATATTGGAGCACAGAGCAATTATATGTTATGTGAAGATGCTACCCTTGTCCATACCTCAAACTTTGAAGATGTCAGGTAGCTCAATAATCAATAGGCAAATATCATATCAGGTGATGGGATTGAATCAATTTGGGGGTTTCCAGCTACTTCAACTTGTTAATAGTAAGATCCTTGAATTGAATACAACTATCACTTAACCCTAGTTTGAATACATCATGAGTTGGTGGTGGAATTCACTGCTAGAAAATCCTAAAGTGAATACTCCCTCCAATTTTATGTTGACTGACAATAGTTTGGTTTAGCATCATATACCGCCTACACTACTTATCCATCATCAAGTTGTGACATGGCCAACTACTTGTCCAATTTTAAGTTACAATATATGTGGTGTTAGCTACCTTGTAAAGACATCATGATAAAGTTTAGGGCTAAAAAATATGGCTGATTTCATTTATCTGTGATCACATTGTGATGGTTAGGCTAGATTAGTCAACCAAAGTCCTTAAATGTTGGTAGCAAGCTCCTAAGGAATATGGCTTCGTCACTAAGCTTTACCCAAGAAAGATTATGCATGTGATCACTAGATAAAGAAATGTTACTAATAAAAATGATCAAACCGAGATAGGTGCCTTTAACAGTGGGGAACCTGACTATAAATATCAGAACAACAAGATGGTCAGAACTAAAGTAAATAATCCACTGAGAATGGATAGTAATAAAACAATTGTTAGCTGTCAACTACAACTTCCGACATTTTGATATTTAAACAATCATATAATAATAAAGCAATAATAATATATCATAATATACTGTTAAAATAGCAAGCATTGCATCTCTAACTACCTGCCAGAACGTATTGTCCATCAGGAGTAAAAGTGGCCTCAGTTGTTAAATTAGGTGAAGGCTCCAGACTGAAGCCACAACGCTGCAAAAAACCGAAGAACAAAAATTCATCTACTCATTGTATTGCCTCCAAAACAACATGAAAATTAAGATAAACAATACAAAAATACT